>JASSRZ010000042.1:1111768-1133716 GCA_032164315.1 Malacoctenus gilli | reverse complement strand
CCTCCACCTCCAACCACAACACAGCCTCCACCATCAACCACGACACAGCCTCCACCTCCAACCACAACACAGCCTCCGCCTCCAACCACAACACAGCCTCCGCCCCCAACCACAACACAGCCTCCACCTCCAACCACAACACAGCCTCCGCCCCCAACCACAACACAGCCTCCACCTCCAACCACAACACAGCCTCCACCTCCAACCACAACACAGCCTCCACCTCCAACCACAACACAGCCTCCCCCAACAACCACAGCACAGCACAGCACGACAGTTGGAACTCAGCTACCACCAACCACTACGAGAAAACCTCAAACAAGCAAACCTCTGCCATGTGAGTGACACACCCACATCGGAACAAACTTCTTTCACTTTCTTCTTTCTTTAACTTCTTTTGATGTCACTTCCGAACTAAGAGAAACATTTCAACCTTAACTGATGTATTGTCAGTGCAAAGTATAGCCACAGAATAAGGAAGCCACATACATGATTTGTTTTAACAGTTAATTTATGTTTCTTTCAGCACCCTCTTGCCCAAAGAATAGTCATTACACGGCTTGCGTGTCGGCATGCAGACCAACCTGCAAAACTCTGAACGGCCCCTCCCACTGCCATAAAAGTGGGCCCTGCAGGCCTGGCTGCGTGTGCAACGATGGCTTTGTGCAGAAGTCTAACGTCTGTGTGCCCATACGGGAGTGTGGTTGTGTCGACAGCAAAGGCAACAAATACCAAGTGAGTTCCACTTCAGAAGAAACTCTACGTGGGTCGAATTTTCCACACATCCATCCTGAAGGTCTAATCACGCCCTACATTGATTCCTTGTGTCCTGTCAGTTCAACGAAAAGTGGTACACCGATCACTGCCGTCAGAAATGCGAATGTGAAAAAGACGACGGCAGGGGCCAGATAGAGTGTGACGACGAAGACGAGTGTGATGGAAATGCCGTCTGTCTTCAAGATGAGGAGGGGAACTATTACTGCCAGTCAACAGGTGCCAGAAACACCACGACTTGAGGACATATCCGGAACACGTCAAATCTTATTTACAATTCTTAATCAACCCAACTTGTTGCTCAACAGATTTTGATGAGTGCTCCGTTGATCGCGACAACGAGTACAAAACATTTGACAAGATGAAGTACACCTTCGAAGGCGAGCACGCGTACATTCTGGTCAGGACCAAGAACCTGCCGAGCAACATTCAAGACGTCTACATCGAGGGCGTTCACTCAGACAAAGCGCACGACGATGAGGATGACGATGACGACGATAGTGGCAGCGAGGAAGACGAGCGAGGCCGTGACCACAGCAGCGAGGAACATCAGGAACAAAGCCACTGCCTCCAAGAGCTCCGGATCAGAGTGTACAATCACACCGTTACAATCGAAAGAAAGCGGAAGATAACCGTGAGTATTCAGGAAATACTGTCGTATTTCCAGTCTAACTTGGCAAAACTCATCTCAAAATAAGATATTTTCCCCACACATGAGAGAAAACGTCGAGGAAAAATGGATAAAGCTTTAACTCTGTCAGAAATTAAATTTGCTTTTTTTGTTTGATGAAAATACGAATCTGCCGACAAGCAAACATTACGAAATAATTCAAAGCCACAGTGGGACCGATGCAAGGCGTCTACAGACAAATGTTTCCAATGACGAGCCAGCGTGGTTTGGTAACCTTCTGATGTTTTGGGACGGGAATAAAATCTTCCCAATTTAACACGAGTCAGATGAGCCAAACTTGATGATAAATATCCAAATTTTTTATCTCACTCAGATTCATTCTCTCAGGAACAGAAACAAACGTCTGGCCAGGACTTCCTGCACAAATCGCCTCATAGATGTTGAATGGTCTCAATTTGTGAGAACGGCGACCTTCTCGATGAGACTTGATGAAATGTCAGGGTTCACCTGAAGTCATTACAGGATTCTTCCAGCATCAATTTCAGGGCACTCAGCCAAACGTGATACGGTTCAGTTGTTTTTTTTCCATCTGGGTGAACCTAAACTTAAACGAACTTCCTTAAAAAAAACTCCACCTGGGTGCATGTGAGGAGAGTGTTGTTTGATTTCAATGCAAGAGTGGACTGAATCAGGTACAATGCAGTCACTTCGGTCTGAGTGACAAATTTGCTTCATTTCACTGCAGGTGGATGGACAGAGAATTGAAACTCCTGCATCACCAAGCGATGGTTTACACATCCGGGAACGTTCGTCTCGCATTTACCTGACGACTGACTTCGGCCTTTCCGTGAAGTTTGATGGACACAGCGAAGCCGGTAGCTCACGTTCACCTTCGTATTAATGTGCCTGACTCTTATGAGAGGAAACTTTCATTCTGGACACTCTTTCCGTTTCTCTGGCAGAAATCATCCTTCCGCGCATCTACAGGTCGAAGGTAGGCGGCCTGTGCGGCAACTTCGACGGCCGAAAGCAGAACGACCAGATGAAGCCGGACGGCAGCAAGGCGCACAGCATCCGCGAGTTCGGGGAGAGCTGGGCTGTGAGAACGTGATGCATTCAGATGGAGGAGGCGCAACATAAAGAGGTAAACATGGCAGTGTTCAGACAGTTCGTTTCATCGTGACTCTAAAAACGACTGATTCTGTCATCTCTCTCTTTTTCAGACAACACACCAGGCAAAGGAGGAGGCCAGCGGTACCCAATCCCCGTCTCCTGCACCACCAGTTTCACATTATGTCAACAGCCCTTTTTGCTGTTGCTCACAAAGTTCATTAAAGTCATGAGAGCCGCTTCCTAAATTCAGCCATGTTTTTTTCAAGCTACTGTCTATTTGTACAAAGTTACACTAATCCCAAAATTTCAAAGAAACTCTGTGAACTTCAGCAATTCCACTTTTTCTTCAGTTGCAATGTCTACTAAGTTATTACTCTTGCTGCACACATTTTATTAGTTTTATTCTCACATTATTAGTATTTTACATATCGGAACTGAAAAAAATGCAATGTAGGGTAGAATTCTTTTGAGAGGGATATGAAATATGAATCATTTTTCATAGAGAGAGAGGAAAATAAAACCTTTTTTGTCTCACTGCTCCAACGTCACTTTAATAAAAAGCATTGTGGTTACACCTGTCGCACCTCCTGTCTGTCATTTCAGTCTCATTGGCGCCACCAATCGCATTCCAGATGTGTCAACATTTTTCCGAGACATTAACTGCAAACACACTCCTTCTGCAATCCGATATGCCAAGGCATGCAAATGGTTTTCCGTGGCAGACAATGGGATCGTTCTCGGCCTGACAATGGCCCCTCTGTGCGCACAGGTGGATGCAGACTGGCTGTTGGCTCGTCTGAGTGCGCGAGTGTCCGTGTGTCAAAGTCAAACACACATATAAATGAGTCTCAGCTCCACTCACTTATCACTCTGAGCCATGGGTCGGTTGGTGTGCTGCCTCACTCTCCTGTTGGCCCTGCTGGCCTCATGCGATGGTGAGTGAAACAGGTCATCGTTTAACCTCGAGACGGACACATTCACAGATGCAAAGTTCCAGCCAGTTATGCCTTGATAGGAGTATCAAGTTTTCTGCTTCCCATCATGCACTCTTTTCCATATCAGATCAGAAGGTTTCTCATTTTAATGTTTGTTATATTTGTTTTGCATTTTTCAATCTTGTTGTCGTTTTCTAGCGCAAACAACGACTCTGGCTGATGGACCAACAGGTAATTTACACTCTACTCTCTTCACATCAACATGTGATTTTCCTCCTAAACAACCAGTTTCATTTCTATACACATAAATGAGATGAAGAGGCGGAACACAAACGAGCAGATGCCTCCACCCAATCCCTCCCATTATTAACAAATTATTGATGGTTTATAGACCACTATGACAAGCTGACGCAAACAAAATCTGGCAAAAGTGACCTCACAAATCCTCTCAGCGTACTTCATTAAGCCATTAAGTCTTCAGAAAGAAAAAGAAAAACATCCAGTCTTCTAATGTTTGCCCCTGAAAGCTGCGTTGTGCCTGTCGTAGGCTGCGTCGGTCCACCTGCGCTCTGCTGCCCCGGACAAAATTCCACCTGCTTCAGGGATTGTTACTGCGACCAGAACTGCATGGCATTTGGCGACTGCTGCCCCGACTACCGTTCGACCTGCCTGGAACGTCAGTGAGGATGAACTCCAGACAGAGGCACGTGCTCATCTTGCCGTTCGGGATTTGAAGCTTATTTTGGACATGTGTTTGCCTTGATCACAGCACCAGTCTCTACGCCCACAAGAACAGCCGTCACAACAAGCAGCCAGATATCTACACAGGCAGATACCTCCAGGAGCTTCTCCTCTGCGGTCTCTTCAACGACAACAACAATCAGTTCAAGGCCTCAAGTGAAGAGAACAACACCGCCTAATATGTCTGTCAAGACATCCACCGACCAACCAAATAGCTCCGCACCTAATCCAGTAGAAAATAGTACAATTTCACCAATGTATGTTACTGCAAACGGCAGCACCACTGCTGAAGTAGAACAAACTGCGACCACTGCAGCCTCTGATTCTACAGACTTTAATACATCTGCGCCAGATGTGAGCACAATCTCAGCAGCTGCAGTCTCAGATTCTGCAGCGACGGATGCATCCGGTTCCAGAACGACACCCGCACATTCCGCCAAAACATCGGCCTCCACGCGGCTACCTGCGACCGGCCAGACGAGCGGCAGCAGCACGACAACAGCACCGGCACGCACGAGCACGCGAATCCTGCCCTCAAGGCCTGAGATCACAGCGCGCAGCTCAACAACTGGAAATACACCAGCATCTTTAGCAGTTTCAACGCCTCCAACAGCAGGACTCAGTCAAACGAGCAACAGCTCTGGAACAGCACAACTGGCTGTCACAACAACATCTGAATCCACACCCTCTCCTTCCACAGCTGGCGGCCAACCTGACAGCATTACTATGTCCACACACATCGATGACTTCACAACAACCACGTCAGCAGGTTTGTCAGTGACCTTTTACTTGGCAGGTTTGTCAAAAGATCTTTCCCCTCAAACAAAAGAGAAAGACAGCCATCTATTCTCCTGATATTGTATTTAGTTTCTGCTGAGGTCACATGAAATCACCTGCAATTAAATGCATGAAGAAGGAATTTGTGTTTTTTGAGATGCAATATCCTGGTCATCCTGACATCCTGCACGCTGATTTGAAAGAGCACAGAAAACCTGTTGGGCCTTCACTGTTTGGGAAGGCTGCTTTTAAACAACACAGGGGCAGAACACAGCGCTCGAGACAATACGTGCATACGTTGTGTCATGTTTTTAATTGTTTGTGTCATCGTTTGGGCAAACTGGTGTCACCACCACTCGCACGCTCACGCTCACCAAGTGGTCTCCTCCCTGTCTAGCAGAAACGACAAAGGACGATGGCGGTCTGACTGCTTCTACGTCTCCATCAGCTGAGAGCTCCAACTCTGCCACAGATTCCACCACCAGCAGCATGTCCAGCAAAGGTACGGACATCGATCCGTACCACACGCGTTGATAACATGTAGCACAGTGAGATATACGGTCGTTTGTACGTCGTTGCTTCATTGTTTTGGTTTTTTCTTTTGGCTTTTTTGACAGAATACAAAATCGTGATTCTTCAGGTAAAAGGTTCTTTTTCATCCCATCATAAACCCAGTGAAGATGAGATTTCTCAGGCTGTATCTAATGTGAGTGCAAATAGTGATCTTCAAACACATTTTTCATTTTTGAGTCACTCCTAGGATACATCCTGATTGCTGTGTCTTCTTTCTTCCAGTTTCTGTCAAAGGCAATTTTTCCAGAGGACTTTGAGGACTACACTGCTGAAGTCAGAGACATCACGCCCACCTGACCGAGTGTCCCCATCCGATAGACTCAGGACTTTAATGGACGTTAATGTTTAAGTCTGCAGAGCGGACCGATGTTCAGTCTTGATCTATGCATCTCGATGCCCCCTCGTCATCCTGCCACGTGTTTTTGAGCAAGAAACGCAATCCCACATGCCAGTCGTTCAATGAAAGGTGTATGCTGAACCCTGTTCATTAAACATCTGCGAAGACAGCCATAATTCTTTTGCTGACATCGTGAACATTGTGCTCAGTTCTGGTGCCAAACTCTCCTTTTTTTTTCTGATTAGCTACTGTGATCCGTCACGTGTATGTGGAAAAAGTGTCGACCTTCTCAGCCCTGCTGCACTGAGACCTTATTTGTCAGTCTTGTCCCATGTAGTTAAATTATGTTAAGCACTCATTCTGTTCAGCTGGGGAGGGATTTTGTTTGTTTTTTGAACCAGTTAAAGCAACTGAGAACTGATCCTCATTCACAACGCGGATCTTGATATCAAGCATGTATTGAGACGGTGAGAGGTGACCGAGGTTCCCAGAGGAAAGTGCACACACAGGAGGAACATGCAAACTCTGTTGGAACCCAGCACACCAAGTGTGGCCCGGTTATGGTTATGTGCCAGCAGTTGACAGCCCCTCCCCTGCATCTTGCGTTTCTGGAGGTTCTGGTCGTTGGGAGCTTGCATTCGATGCGGAGGCACCAACACTGTCCTCCATCTGGTCTCCCTTCAGAACCCACAGACTCTGTAAGATGCCGCTGATTGTGAGCCGCTTCTTCAGGTCAGGGTGCAGAAGTCCTCGGATCAGTTCCTTCGCCTCGGGTGAAACGAACGGCGTGCAGGGGAATTTGATGTTGTGCTGCGTCTGGACCCTCACCATCGCCTTGACATTGGGCGCGTCAAAGGGCGTGGATCTGAAGAGCATCATGTACAGCACAACACCCATGCTCCACACATCAGAGAGCTTGGGGTTGTAGGGGCTGCTCCTCAAAATCTCCGGGGGTACATGAGTCCAAGTTCCACAGTAGGTTTTGCTCAGCACCATCTGGCCCTCTGCGTACGCCAGGGTCTTGCTCAGGCCAAAGTCGGACACCTTGAGATTGAAGTGCTCGTCTAGGAGCAGGTTTTCACACTTAAGGTCTCTGTGCGCCACATTCTTGCCATGCAGATAGCGGACCGCCAGGCACAGCTGTTTGAATAGCGAGCGGCTGGTGTGTTCAGCGAGCGCTCCATGGTTAGAGATGTGGTCCAGAAGGTCTCCTTTTGAACAGAGCTCCATCACCATGTAGACCTACACAAACAAACAATGGTGGTTGGTTGCCAGCAAAAAAACAACCGTTAGCTGTCACAAATGTTATGGAAGCTTTATTCTAACTGTTCACACAAAATAAGTAATTTAAAACAAACGTTGTATAGCAACGTCTATCCTATCTTACAGTGCCCGTGGGAGACTGAAGGATGTCATAGGTCCTGATAACGTTGGGGTGGTACAAAGACCTGAGGATCTTCCTCTCATGGGGTAGAAACTTCTCCCTGTAATTGCAGGTCATTTTTTTGGTGTCGATGATCTTGATGGCGACCAGGCGTCCCCTGACGGCGGAGAACGCTTTCACCACCTTCCCGAACATGCCTTCGCCCAGGTGGCTGCGAAAAGCGTAACCACTGCGTCGCATGAAAACCTTATTCATGCTGATCCAGATTCACTGAGAAGATAGAAAAACTCCCCCGAGACCGACTCGGAGAGAAAACTCCCGGAGTCTGGAACCACGGGCTGAGTTATTAACAGTGAAAGGATACAAATACGCAAGTAGTTTACCAGTTATACAGTTGTCTAACGCAGAGCCGAACCTTTAGAACCCCTGCGTCGTTTGTATGACGTTCCACAGTTGGGCTTGGTGTCATCGTGTCCGTCATGTTTTTTTTGTTTTTTTTCCAGTGTTGTTGCCTGGCAACCGCACACAGAGAGACAGACACACACATAACTTCACGGCGCCATGTCTGTCTATAGTGGACAATACAGGAGAAAAGGAGAACACGGTCCAGGTCTCAGGTCGGGCCTTCACTGTGCCAACAGGCCGGCCTTGCTATTGCTGACCTGGAATCAGATGTAACGTACACAGAGGGGCTCTGACATGGATCACATCACATGGACACGCACTTCAGTTGATGATTGACTTGTCAGAGTAGCTGATAAGCTGTTGTGCTGTTTGTGTGTCAGCACACTTTTCAGATGGCTGTTGTGGATTTGGTTCCACCCAGTGGTGAATAATGCACATTGTAAAGCGATTGTTTTCTATAGACTACAGGACTTGAAGCAGAATAGGGGGAACAAATTACAGTGGCAGCTGCTTAAGAAGTTGCTATTTGATGTCCAGCAGTTAAAGACACTTCCCCTTTGGATTGTATCACTAACCAGATGGGCAAAGTACAAAAATCATCTTTTGAAGACAGAAAGACAAAGCAAGAAGAATACATACCTTTGCTTTTAATGTAGCCTTTCCTGATTTCTGTGTTGCATAACTGAAACCAGAGGCATCGGGGTTGTTTTCCCATTAGTGACAGCTTTGTTCAACAAGTTGGAGAAGGTTCGACATCCTCACCGTGTTCACTGAAATGTCAAACTTAAAGGGAAAGTGCTAGACTCATCCGCTAGATGGTGGTGGTGAGTCACTTAGGCCTTTTCATGTGTTCTCGCTGCCTGACTGCACTAACCTTATTTACATATTCGGAGTGTAATATCCTTATTAAATCCAAAAAACTCAACTTGTGTGTCCCTACAACATAACTTGTCCTGTGAGGTGTATAAACAGGGATGCAGGTTCACCATGAGTATACAAAAAACAAGAAGTTGCACACAGAAACGTGTGAAGTTGTATTATCAAGTTATTTTGAATCTTGCCTGCTGGTGTCAGTCTTGCTCCTTTTCCAGCAGGAGTCCCCCAGCTCTCACACCAACACACGCTATTTCTCTCTCTCTCTCCTCTCACTCTCTCCATCCCTCCCCCAATACCCCCCCCCCCCCCTCTCTCTCTCTCCCTCTAAACCCGGATGGATGACTTCACCGTTCTGCCTGGGTTTCCTTTATGATCACGGGATCTCCCACTTCCCTCGCCAGACATCAGCCTGCAACACAAGAGAAAGCAGCTCTCTCGCGCGCGCTCTCTCTCTCTACTTCACGCACTTCGACTTTCTCTGCAGCTGCATCCAGAGAGACCACAACAGCACCCAGGACCACACATACACATACAGGCGCGCGCAACCCACGGCGGCTCCGCACACCGAGAGGACCCCCTCCGAGCAGGAGAGACGCACCGACCGCTGCAAAGCTGCACGAAAGAGGAGTGTACGCGCTTCGCCGAGGAAGACCTTCACCCGAGATTTCTGTCTTTTTTTCCCCCTCCGCTGGTCTCGATCCTTCTCCCTGGTGCCAAAATGTCCGAGGTGCTGCCATACAACGAGGGGAAAATGAACGGCTACGGGGCGGACAGCGAGGTCAGCCAGATGTCCTTTAGCTGCGGACTACAGGACTCAAGCGCCTTTTTCGCTGCGTCGCAGGCGAAAAGACCCCCAAAGCTCGGACAGATCGGCAGAGCCAAGCGAGGTAAAGGACAGTCAAACGATGGGATCCGCACGTAGGAAGCCCCCCGCTTGTCATTTGGTCACACAGATGGTTCTTAGTGGCGCACAACGAACTAGAAACCAAAAAACCTGCATCGTTGCCGGGGACGCGCGATGCGCTGAACGCTGAATTGGGCTTTTACTATTTACTTTCTACTCTTTTCTTTTTAATTTTCGATCACAGCTGCACCACAACGTGATCGTCGAGTGCAGCGACCGACGGCAGACTTGTTTACATTCACGCACGGGGAATTATCTCCATGCACGGACACACCCCGTGATGCACTCATCAAACAATGGGGTTAAAGCGACCCGGATCAGAGCCAGGCGGCACGTTATTCCCGGACAATCACTCGCTGTGGTTTTTTCCACCCTCCCGCGCTCACGCCAGCGCCGGGGATTTGCAGCGCCGCTTTGGTTATTTCTTTCCTCGCTTATTTATTCACCTGCATTCACACCGCACGCACACTTATCCGGTTATTTAGCGCGCCATAAATCCTCTCTTTGCAGAGCGTGAATAGGCGTTAAATGTGGGGCAGGCGGAAAAAAGTCGTGACCTATGAAAAGAAAAAAACGTGTTAAGTTGACCTCTATATGGGTATTATCGAAATCTCTTCACGGTTGTGTGGGTGTCACGGTGTCAGTAAACATCCTCTCTGTTTCTTCCCCACAGTGGTCATCGAAGACGACCGAATAGACGAGGTCCTGAAGGGGATGACAGACAAGTCCTCCCCCGGCGTTTAAACGGGAACGATGCCTTGCAGACTTTTTAATTTTGATCACCGATTTGAAGCACTTGTCGGCTGTGCATGTTCGAGGATTGCGGGAGAAAAAACGACGGCACGAAGGCGAGGAAGATGATGAGGATGAGGATGATGGTGGTGGTGGTGGTGATGATGGGATGATGAGAGGAGACGGAGAGAGGAAAAGACGGCAAAAGAGGGGAGAGATGGAGATTGCTGGAGGAAGAGGAGAGAGATGAAGAGAGGATGAGATGGAAAGATAAAGGGGGAGAGAAAGAGAGCGATAGATTGATAGAGAAAGAGAGAGAGAGAGACTCTGGAAAAGACCAAGATTTATCATGGGATTGCTGGCAATTCTCCAAACGAATCCCGATTTTAAACTACTGCTGCGCAGCAAGATGTTGAGATGGCGGACCCTGCTCTGTATCTCAACCTCTGCTGACTTTAAATGATGGATGAACTTGTCATGACTTCACTGACCATCTCTTCTTCTTTTTTCTTTCGATTTTTTGTTGGGGTTATTTTGTTTTTCATCCGTTGTTCCTTTCCAAAAGCGCTGTAAGCAACAAAATACTGCAACTAGAGGGTGACGCTAAATCCCAGCCCGATTTCAATAAGTTGTACAGTAGGTAGGCTAAGCTCTCAGCACCCCCCCCCCTCCTCCTCCACACCCTACACCTTCCTCACCCCTCCTTTAGGCTTTGCTTTGTTGATTCAGTCAGCGATGGTGCATTCAAGGGAGCTGTCCTTTCAGCACTGGTCCAATGCATTCCTGTTGCTGCTACTGCTTTTCTTAAAAAAAAAGGAAAAAAGACAGACCAACCAAACTCTGGTCGACTAAATAGAGGAGACCTATTGTATGTATTTAAAAAAAAAGACAACAAAAAAAACAAAAACAAAAAAAAGAACCAACATATATCTGAGGATGGTGCAATGTTGATATTTTCAGTAGTAGAAATCCTTTGGTTTTGGCACATAAACAGCATTAGGCCTCAGAGTGATGAGAAAAAACAGGCCACGACTCTTGTTCTTCTTCTTGCGTTGCCCATCAGTGGTTACAGGTGCAGCCTGGCGCCTCCACTCCATGTAGCTGATTTACACCTTCACATATCTTGTTTTTGTTTGCCCCCCCCCCTCTTTGTTTTGCATTTCCAAGTGCTCAGAAATCTACAGAGGCCAGCAGAAACAGGGAGATTCCCGTATGCGTTTTAAATACGAGTCATGAAATTGATGGGAAAAATTTTAGCTCTCTTATATTTTCAGTTTTAATTTTGTGTTTTGTTTTTTTTGTTTTGTTTTTTGTTCGTCTTCTACGAATTGAAAGATTTTCTCCATCTATTTGCATGAACTGTCACTCCGGTGCCAACGCAGGTGCCACCACTCTTACCCTGGCACGCTTCTTTTTAACGAAAGTCATATTTGTATTTTTATATCTAAATATTTGTTATTTAAATTATATGCTAGTCTATCGTCTTACAATTCATCAACAGAGATATTTGTACTTTCAGAGAGGATATACAGAATGAGACTAGGCTTTCAGAGAGGCGCATCGAAGATTTTAGTGGACTGGTCTCATTCTATATCAGCGTTGGGAGGTTTTTTAAAGACTAACTGAATGTGTCTGGGGTTTTTTGCACACATCAATGTTAAACTATTATTAAGAAATCGTATACTGTGACTTGAGCTTCGTTGATGAATTTGTTAGAAAATGGCAGTTTTAGAGTATATTGCACTGTTTACGAGTATCCTCAAATAACACGTTGTTATTTGACCGACTTTGGACATACAGTTTGTTTTTTTCTTTCGTTTTTTTTTCTTCTTCTTTTTTTTAATTTTGTTTATTTTGTACCATTATTTTAAAGAAACTGGATATGGTTTGTTGTGCATGAAACCTTAATATTTTCAATAATGAAACATTGTTTTATGAAGCAAAAAAGCTACAAAAATGTCATGACATTCTAAGAATGAGTCATTGTATATTATGATGCCATTTTCACTGTATTTGGTGAATTAATAAATGGTGAAAGAAAATGCTAATGTGACTCTTCGATTTGGCTTTTCGTCCTGAGACAGAAAACACAAACAATGGGAGGGAAACGGGCTGCTTCTGCAAGGGGAAGAGACAAAAGGGAGCGTGCACGCCGCCTCGCCTCGCCTCGCCACGGCTCAACGCCGACACTCGCGGCTTTTTGGAAAGCAGGAGGCCTCTGCGGCCTTTGGAAAGTGGGAGCCATCGCCTCAGTGACAGTAAAGAGCGATCCGTAATTAAAGAGCAGGGGAAGAAACAGCGATCCATCTGTTAAGCTGTTAAACAGCTCTGTGCTGGCCTACGCTAGTGAATCCATTAAATCACGGACCCCCGGGGAGCCTCGATTGGCCACATGATCATCTATCAGGCTGCTCCCCGGTCCTCGTGCTCTCACGCTCACGCCGGCTGATGCTCGCTCCTCTTTCCCTGCACGGGCGTCCAGGTGTGGCGGGAATCTTTCGTGCATCCCGTTGAGAAGGCCTCAAACTCAACACTGCGACGAGCCAGCGGCTGAACGCTATTCTCGTGCACTCATCCAGCTTGACTCACCGTTTGTTTACCCACAGCTAGAAAAAAAAATGTATCATTGACCTTGTCCAACTGGAATAGGACATTTAATTGCATGTCAACAGCTCACACCCACTGAAGTTAAGAAAATCTGTAGCTCGACTAACTTACACACTAAAATGACACGACTGATCATGGAGCGAATGCTGGAATTGGACTCATCGTTCTGCACAGGAGCCTCGTTTTCGTACATGGACTTTCATCTGGACGAAGGAGATGGTTCGGGAAACAGCGGTGCAGCTACTCTCGGATAAACAAGCAAACAATCACCATAGCGACCGCAAAGCAGAGGAAGCTTTGGGACGGGCGAGGGAACCGAATTCAAGCTCTGACAGCAAAATCTTTTCGCCATTTTCATTTGTTGTCAGTCAACCGGAACCAGTTCAAGACCCACCAAATCCTAAAGGACACAGCGCCATCAATGGGGCGGAGACATATGCAGTGGGTCACACATTCAGAAACTCCCATTTGATTTGTCGAGTTAAGAGGTCAGCATCGAAGATCCCAGGAGTGACCCCCTCACAGAAACTGTGTGATCGTTTGCCAAACAGCGTTTGATGGGGGAGTGAACAAGCGATGGTTGGTGAAGCTGAACCTAATTGATGGAAGACCTCACTGCCCTCCTGTATCCTTCCTCTTCCTGTATCCTCCCTGTTTCAATGAACCTCCCCCCTGACCTTCATCTGCTCCTTTTCGGCAGCTCCATCCTCAGAACCCTACATGTCTTCTCCATAGATAATCGAACCAGCTCAACCTCGTTCTCCACACCTCACCATCAAACCGTTCAATGTGAACTAGAAAACCAACAAACACTGACTCAATTTGTGCTGTTGAAATGTAAAACACGTTCTGCCACGTTGACAGAAACCAACTAAAGGCACGACGAGGGTGCAAACGTCCGTCAAGACGCCCGATTCGCCTTCAAACTTTCCCTCACCGTATTATCTCTCCATTGGTAGAATCGGGCCGAATGAAGCAGAGTGGGTACTAATGGAAAAGCTTCATTTGCTTTGAAGAAACAGGGTTGGGAACCACTGTTTTTCTCCTCAGAGGAGCCTCCTGAGGTGAAGCCGCTCCTGCTCGGTGACGGCTGTTGTTGTGTCTTCCACAGACGCACAAATCCAGGCTGAAGCTGTCAGACGGGAGGGGAGTGTAAAGAACACTGTACTATCCTGTTTGCCAGCAGCGGTGGCGGCGGCAGCAGCAGCGTCAGTCAGGAAATTGTGTCAGTTCGAACCAACCCTCTCCCACCTGCTGCACACAAACAGGAACTGATAACAACTCCGTGACAATGAATTTCCCTGTAATTGCGCTCGGAGTTTCCTGGAAATCATGCCTGATAAATTATACGTCTCATCAGGAATTGTTGGTTCAAACATCCACCCAACGGAGCCGCGACGCATTTATGACGAGGCAACATGTGGTGAACAACAACACACGGCCAGCGAGACTTATGTTATTCTGAATGGCGCTTTCTCTCTAATAAAAGAACATCAACAGAGCGTCACGAGTGTAAACCGTCCACATTCCCATCAGAGGCATCATCGACCGCCCTGATAACATCTGCACCACTGCGACTGGATGAACAAATAGCGCTATTGATCATGTTGTTGTTGTGGAGGGTGTGTGTGTGTGTGTGTGTGTGAGGGGGTGGGAGGGCTGTCTGACTCCATGGACAATTACACATTTCACAGTAACGGGCGGCTTTGAAAGGCCGGAAACGGACGGACATATTTAGGCAAATATTGAGCCGTGCCGACTCGGCGCCACGCCTCTCGCCGTGCCACCGCTGTGTCCGTGTTTACGTGACACACGTCACCCAACACTCCCCGTGTTTGGAGTGCTTTCTCTTGTGTGGGACGTGTGTAGTGACGGATGACTCTCCAAACCCTTCGTCAACAGGAATGAGACGGAAAATCCTCTAATCACGATGTCCGGCTGCCGCGCTGCGGCCCCGCTTTCTGATGTCTGGTTCATCAAAATATCTCAGGAAGATTTTCAAAATAAAAGCACCAGGCAGTGTGCCAGCTCTGTTTGAGAAAGTCTGAATCTTGCTTTTTGTTGACAACTTGAAGTGACTCGGCGTAAAAGGCTTGAAAAGCTGCACCGAAGGGGGTTGGAGACATGGTCTTGAAGACGTAGACTGTGTTTGAGTGAACTTGGACATGCAGCATCATGCTTCCCCGAAGAACCACAGGTACGTCTGCACATGCAGGCATCAAACAGCCCCGAAGCCGAGCACCGATAGATTTGTGCGAAATGTCACTCTGCACTCTGCAGTTCTCTTTCAAACAAACCACTCTCGCACCATCCCTGGTGGACATCCATTAGTGTTCCTTCTCCTGTTACATAAGTCTGCCATGCAATATATTATGCCAATATGCTGCCGCTGAGAGACACCAGCAGATATATGATGCTGGAGCAGCAGCAGCAGCAGTGGGGGGCTTCTCTCAGCCCACACTAATGCAAATGTAAAATCCCACCACACTCTCTGAAGCACCTGAAGTGGTAGAGACTAGAAGTAAAGTTTTAAGTTACTTCAACTCAAATCAAATGTCCAGAAATCCCTCATCTTTGAATTCGACTGACCCAAACCCTTGATATGACAGAGACTCATGATGAGGAGCTCACTGCTTGATAAAAAGCAAGACGGTGTTTCAATGAATGGAAAATGTGCAAAAAAACCCTACAATCTGGGAATAAAGTGATAAACAAGGTTTCTAAGCATGTTTACCAGCTTCCGAGGGATGCACAATGCACAACACAGCTGCAAACGTGACCACAACACAAACTCGACATCAACCGTGCAAACGCCACACAAGAAACACAAAAGTCAACTTTTTTTGCTACAATCAAGCAGCAGAAGTGGCCGAACCAACGCAAAGACGTGACAAGAACACAAAAGCCACAAAACTGACACAGAAGCCACACTGCTAAGATGCAAGTGACAATGCAACACAACAACAACAGGAATGCAGAAGACTGAATAAGATTTGTGTGATTAACTCTAAAATCTAAACTGTAACATTTTTTCGTCTTGCACTTTTTGTTGTTTTGTTCCTTCACTCCCACATCTCAGCAGTTAACTTGGCTAGTTATTAAAGCTAGCGGGAACAAACAGAACAATAAACAACAAAAAACTCTGCTGTACGCAACCCAAAAAACCCCCTGAATATTCAGATTAAGGTTTGGAAATAAACTCTTTACGGGATCCAAATAGCTGCAGTGCAGCATCGTGATGCCGTTTAAGCGCTGCAGAATAAATCCAGATAGATTCTATAAAAGCTCACTGTCGACCTTTTGACTTGTGATCCCTCACACAACACCCACACACACACACACACACACACACACACACACACACACACACACACTTAGGGCCAAAGGAGGTGGTGGTGAGAGAGTCGGATAAGAGTGAAACCCGGAGAAAGGAGATGCTGCATCTAAGCAGTAGACACAGTCACCCCGCGGCAATAAAACACAGCGAACAATTAGCTTCCACGAGGCAAAGATTCTGGTTGTGTTTTTGCTTTACAAAATAAAAGCTCGGGACAGGCGAGTGACCGGAGTCGGAGGGACTGAAGCGAAAAGCGTCCAGCAGGCTGGCTGCTTTTTGTTTACGGGAAATTGATGACAAACCCTCCTCCTGCGTGAGACGAGTGCCCTGCTCTGCGGTTACATAACCTAAGTCCAGTCAAGTTAAATCTCACTCTCGGGGTCTCTGCCATCACTCATCAGTCAGAGAGAGAGAAAGAGAGAGAGAGAGAGAGAGAGAAAGGGAGAGTAAGAGAGAGAGAAAGAAGGGGATGAATTTTGATACCTTCACCTATCAACAAAACACAGATTAACGCTATACGGGAGTAAAACAGTGTTTAGCCGCAAGTTTGGAAGACAACAATGTGATACAAACTCGCTCTCCCATCCTCCATCCTCCCACAAAGCAGCGATGGATCCGTCCGATGTTTTCATGCCCCAGTGCTGCGCCGGGCCTGGTTCCTGGTCGATATCCAGCCCGCTGCCATTAAAACACTTACATAAGCCCCCCCACCCACCCTCCTGTCACCAGCTCTACCAGGCTCTAACAGGTGCCGTCCTTCACCTCAGTCAGCCCTGCTCAGGTGGCTTCACCCGCTCATCACCACAGAAACCTGGTGGCCTAAAATCCAACAAGGTTCGATCTTGGTTTGAGTTTGGGTGTTACAGTCGGACACATGCGGACAGCAGCTCCCAGATCAGGTGTTCTCAGGTTGATTACAGGCAGCACACCAATATTTTGATGCCGTTCTGTAGTTTAATTTAGTTTAAAAGTTTGCAGTGGTTGAAAAAGTCAGTTTCAAATTAATGAATGTGATAAACACAAGTATTAGGATTCAATTGAAAAAATTCGATTCTAGTATTGTAGTTTTTGACTCGCACTCGATTTTTAATCTGGCTCCAAACTTCTCGGATTATGACGCTGCTGCTGTCGCACCTCACTTCCTGTTGTGACATCACGCCTGTTTGGGTTACGGCTGAAGTCCGGCTGCGTTTCCTCCGTATGTGGACGCTTGGACGCACTCCAGGTTGAGGGTGATGCTCGCAGCTTTGCTCGGCTCTTTATTGGATTTGCTGATGATCACGCTCCAGCGACTGCTTGCTAACATTGCCTGTGATGACGTGAGGCTTTTCAAACACACACACACACACACATGCTGGTTAGTCAGCACTATGAGACAATAGGAAAACAGAGATGCTGTTTAATTTCAACACAGATTGAGATTTCAGAGCCCTTTTGCAAAATTTCAAGTTAAAATGCATTTAAAAATGTTAAAAAAGTCCCGTGGGGACCTTTTTTTTTTTACTTTAAAGGGTGTTTGTGACAATTCTGCTCAGATAGTACATTCGAAATGATTACACGCTTCATACCAAACAACAGACTGAGGCTGTGAAGTTAAAAGTTGAACAAACCGCGACGTTACTTCGGCAGCAAACTGTGAAAAAGGAGGAAGAGCTTTCTGAAAAATCATGGACCTTTTTTTCCCTCCAAGTCTTAAAAATAGGCAGTAATTAGATCTCAGTGGAGAATTAAAAATAAATGATTTCTACTTTATTAATGTGGTCGCCCCACCGCCCCCCCCCCCACAAAGCCCCCTCCCTCGTCCTGCAGCCACCAGCCGTCCCGCCTCTCTCTCTCTCTCTCTCGCTCTGTCTCGCTCTCTTTCTCTCTCTCTCTTCCCCCCCACCCCCACCCCTCGCTCTCCCAGGTCTATTTTTAAGCGGCAGAGAGCAGCGGCCCAGCCGCTCATCTCGTGTCCTCAACAAATAACAAACAGGCCGAGTTATTACCTGGATGCACTTACGTGCTCACACGCAGCGTCGGCATGCTTGACAGGTGTGTTACATGTGGCGCCTCTTTATTAGGGGCTTCTGTGGGGATTTTTTTTTAAACAAGACACGACCCCAAGAGGAGGAGGAGTCACAACTGACATCTTTATGATGCTGTTATCTGCAGTGTCTTGACATCACAAGTATGTTTTTTAAATTGCATGAATGGTTTTGGCCACTAATGCTGATCGAGCGAGAGTTAGACCTGGGGGGAGGGGCAAAGGACCCGGCTTGCGAAGCCGACCCCCACCCCCCCCGCCCCCCCAGCCCTCCAGAAACTGCTGTTTGGAAACAATCACAGTGTTTTCTTTCTTTTCTTTGTGAGTGTGAACGTTGTAAATTCAATATAACGCAGAAAAGCTTCCTCAATCTTCTGGTCTGTTTGGTGCCGACATTATATCGAGCTGACGTTCAGCTGATCTGATTTAGCTCTGCCATCTTTACCCCCCCGCCCCGCCGCGTCTGTTTACTTAAGCCACGAGGAATTAAGGCCGTTGTGAAGTTGAAATGAGGTCCGCTGACTGCATGAACAAGGCAGTACTGTGCTGGGAAGTAAGTAAAAGAAGTTTCCCGTGAGAAGTTGGCGAGAGGCCGACAGTAGACCAGACAGAAATCTGTGACACACTTAAGAGGAACCGTGGTGAGTCACGGCGAAGCTGTCCACACGTCTCTTCCCAAAGCGCTCCCTGTGAGAGCGAGTTCATGAATGAAAACATGAATGAAAAGGCATCAAAAGGCGAGAAAAAAGTTTGAATCACTGCGTGGAACCAGATTGTGAAAGAAGTCTTGGAAAAAGGTGTCGGGTTCCTTTAAAAACCTGGTCACAGGTCAATGTTGGACAGGAAGTCCTTCTCCTCCTCAGGTGGTGTCGCGACGGGGACGGACAGCGAGGCGTCGGCCTCCTCCCGCAGCTTCCTCTCCAGAGCGGCGTCCTCCGGGCTCAGCTGCTGTCCTCTGGTCATCACGTACACAAAGTACTGGAACCCTTCGCCGTAGCTGTGATGCTCGATGGACCAGTTGTACGCGGAGCGAGCGTAGAGGCGCTTCCTGAAGAAGGGCTGCGCGAAGGTCACCGAGATGAAGCGTCCCCCCGGTTTCAGACAGCGACTGATCTACGAGGGAAAAACACAGAAAAAGGTCATTTTTCAGCCATTTTTTCAGCCAAAACACCCCTCAAACAATTCATGAACACCAATGTCCTTAAAGTCCCCCCAAAAAATTATTGAATTATTTCTTTATTTATTTGTTTGTTGGTGTGTTTATTTTTTTTACAAAATTTTGCAACCTTTCTATTAATTTATTAATTTCATAAAGAATTTCCTACCCTAAAAAACAACCTAATTTCAGTTGTGACTTCAATTCTTTAAACAAATTTGAAATAATTTTTTAATTTATTTAATGTCAGATTTGTTTAAATGACAAAATGAGCCCAAAATAATCTATAACAACAAAAAAAAAACCAAAATCATAGAAAATAAATTAGAATAATTACAATATAAAAATCAATTGACATAAAATCTGAAAAAAATTTATCAAATCAGATTAAAACAAAAAACACATGAGAGTCACTGGTGGTTGCTTCAGGTCTGGTGACGCTTCACAAAACATTTGCCACATTTATGAAGGTTAATAAAGAAGATCGTGATGGGAAAAAAAATGATTTTGTTAAAAACTTTTCTCACTGACACGCTTAAGGTCGAAATAATGCAGCCGCAGTCACCCACGGTTACTGTTTCAGATCCTCTTGCTGAGGTCTAAAACTGGCTCCCAGAAACAGACGCGTGTGGAGAACGCGTCCCTCGGGGGGGGTTTCATCAGTCTCGCCTCCGTGAGCAGAAGGTGTGCAGCTCACGTGCGACTCTCAGGACAAAACCTGGCAGCTGCCAGAACGGAGCGACCGCGGTGGTCCGCGGAGCGCGCAGCGCTCCCCCCTCTCCGCTGTCAGGGTCTCTGGGAAGAGGAGAGTCGCTCCGAGAGGAGCACGTGTATGCTGCTGCTCTCACATGATTCATCTCGACCAGCAAGCAGCCCCGACATGAATTATTCAATCGCCACTGTGACACTAGAGGACGGGCGGAGGGGTGGGGGGGGGGTGGATGTATGGAAATAAAGGAGAGATGTCATGCATAGAAACAGGGAGGCGAAGGGTTTTCTCAATGAAATAGAGCAAAAAGGTGGACGGATGCTGTCGTCAACAAAACCCTCGTGAGTGCACATCCATCGCTCTCATCCAACCTCTCAATCCATGTTGGATTGGAAGCTCCGAAGGACCATCCACACTAACCCTCGTTGAATAAAGGATGCGCGAAATATTGTTTGTTTTGACCATGAGTCGTTCCAACCGTCTGATGAAGGCAGAGATACATGAAAAACTTCCAATTTCTGCCGGAATCCCAAATACAGACGAGAGTGTCAACAGGTTTGGAACTCTGTAGCGAAAAGAGGAGGAAATCCAACCTCTTCTTGATTTCGTTGATTGTTTCTATTCTCACACAAATGATTAGAAATGTTTGATTTAAAGTCTTACAAAATGTGTCAAAAGATTTAAGTCGCGAGCTTGTTGCTTTTCGTTTCTTAGGGCCAAAACTATAAATAAAAGAGAATTTGGATGATTTTTGCATTTTGTATTGAAAAGACTGAACACACAACAATTGTGTGAGCTCTTACAACCAAATCGTGACAATAAAATAGGTTGTAAATGATGATGATAATAGAATCAAACAGTATTGCAGTGCTACATTCGTGCCTGTTTGAAAAATCTTGGTTTGTTGCATAGCACACTCGTAAAAAATGTTTTTTGTAGCATGTTCAACCCACAAACACCGTCATCTTACACCGAGCCAGCGTACTAAACAGTTTCACTTAACCAGTCAACAAAGTGCATCATCCCACCTTCAGCCATTATTCATGGCGTGCACGCGTACATTGTACTCTCTGTACCTTTGCGGCGTGACCCCCATCGCGCTACGTCCCCGGCGAGCCGGCGGAGTGATGTCACGGCGACCCGAGACGACTCTCCTCGGCGGCTGAACAAACGCGAGTGGGAACACGCTGACAGTTGGAGGACGTCGGAGCGCGGGGCACCTATTTTACACAAAGTGACAGGGACGGCACGCTACCTGTCCAGCGTTACGTGTCCGCAGGACACGTCACTGACCCAGATTCTCGCCGGCAGCGCGGCCCTGCATGTGTACAAGATCTGAGGAGAAGGAGGAAGAGGAGGAGGAGGATGAAGCGCCGAGCGAAGTGAGTCATATTCCTACACTTTCTGGATGCTTATTAGCCGGAGCACATTGACAGCGGCGGTGACACGATGCAAAGCGCCGATATGAGATCATCCTCGGCGGATACGCCGCCGCACGTCTGCGAACTCCGAGCCGCTCCGAGCTGCTCGTGTGAATCAACAGGTGGATGAAGGGTGTCAGGAAACAACATGCCGACGAACACAGCGTCTGTTTGGTCTGTCAGCTCGCAGTCAAACGTCTGTGACCTGATCTCAGGTCAGGATTCCTCGGAGGGGGGGGGGGCGCCACCACCCTGACAGCAAGCTTGGACCCCCCCCCCCCCCTTCTGTGTTCCCCCCTCAGAGGGGAGAGGTTACAATCGGACTGCGGCTTCCCCTCCTTTCCTGGAAGAACGCATCGACTTACATTTGTTTTTCTGTCGGCTTACTGTAACCAAAACCATCACTAATACCCGTCTTAGCCACACAATACAAGTAAAAGCACCTGTGAGTACACACACACACACACACACACACACACACACACACACACACACACACACACACACACA
>JASSRZ010000042.1:1094928-1108529 GCA_032164315.1 Malacoctenus gilli | reverse complement strand
CACACACACACACACACACACACACACACACACACACACACACACACACACACACACACACACACACACACGGAGTGAAGCACCCTCACTCGTCTTTCATGTAATTTACAGTTTGGGTGTCAGAGTGATTTGACTTCACACATCTGCCCAACACTCCAGTGTGGCCTCCGTCAAGCCTTTCTTCCTCCTCTCACTTGGAAATGCATTCGTGCAACAGATCACAAAGCTTTTTGTGGCCATTTTTCAAGTTATAGCAGCGGAAAAGTTTTTAGGTTTACCTATGAAAGTCTGCAAATTGAATTCCGTCCACCTGCGTCATACGAATAATTTGGTCTTGATCAGACAAAACCAGTCAAACCAGAGCTTCCAAACCACTTTCTACCCCGAAAACACAACAGCTCACTCAGAGAGTTCAGTTGATTTTGTATTAAAAGCTCAGATCTGTAAGTTTGTGGAAACAAGCGACTCTGTTCTGACTTTTGTTGCTGTTCTGACTGATAAACCATTCCTTTAAGCTCCACAATGTTGCATATGTTTTGTAAAGGACAGTGACATTTAAGTAATCTATGAACGTCAAGCTCACAAACGGTTTCTAATGATTTCGAACGCGATTCGCCTCCTGCTGCAGCGAGGCTGGAGACGCCGCCGGCGTTTGCGTGCGCCTGTGTGCAGCCAGCAGCTCGTGCCGGGGGTCTGTGTCTGATCTACGTGCCCGTGCGTTCGTGCACTGGCCGCCTGCGACTGAAACGGCAGCGGATCCCGATGCTGCGTCTGTTTTGAGGTTGTTCCGGGGATTAGGTCTCAGGGGGGTGCAAATCCCGGCCGCTTGCTTCCTTGGTGAGAAAGGGATTGCTTTGGTATGCACCAGATCAGCAGCGAGACGCCAGAGTCGGGGCGAACCATCGGCCCGACCGCTGCTCCCGACGCAAGAATATCACCTCGCAAGATCTTAACCATAACAGAACTCGGCGGCGCTTTAATGTGACCATATCTGGGAATAAACGAGCCCCCCGAATCTCTTGATAAGAGTCGAACAGCAGGTAGAATCGAGGAGCTTCTTCAGACAAATTTGGAGGCGAGATAAGCGGATAACTGCTCGGAGCATTTAATGCAACTTCACCTGAACCATCCGGCCTCCAGATCAAACTTAAGCGGGAAACTTTCCCCAAGTGTGAAGAGGTCTCGACGCATTAACGACCAATGTCAACGAATTTAATCACATCTCATTTCCTCTCCCTGATTAACTTAAAATCAGGGAATTAATTCTATCCTCATTTGAAATAGAGAAAAAACTTTATTGCAATATACATTTAAAGAGCTGCGATGAATACATGAATTAAAACAAATTAGCCAACAAAGTGAGTCATTTGCATAAATTACACACTTTGTTACGAGAGGATAGATTACTTCATTCCAATCAATTAAGACGCTGGAACGTTGGCTGATTGCAATTCCAGACTGAGAAAACATTCGAGGTGCGCGGTTCGGTTTGCAAGACGAGACGTCCGTATTTCTGTACGGAGCCCACCCGCCCGCCCGCCTGCCCACCGAGGTTAATGTTGAAACCATCAGTGAGGCTGCGGCACCTTTGCCCTCTTTATTGGAGCTAAAGTCCTTCACTGACCCTGGGGGGGGGGCTGAACTCGCAAAAACAACCCGAGAGGCCGGCTCATCACATACCTGCGAGCCGCCGGCGCGCTGGCAGAGTTTGCTGCGCGTCCGCGTCCCACTTTTGCATAATTGCGTCCCTCCAAGAACATTTCAAATGTCTCGTTAGAGAGGGAGCAACAAAAACTTATTGTCTCCATCTACAGCTCGCGTATCAAAGCAGCCAATTATAGCTGGCGCCACAATAACGCCACCTCGGACTCTCTGACTGCGCACGCCGCAGCCACAACAAAGCGCCTCCATTTTCCCCCTCAATATATACATCCTCAGGCATCCAAAAAGTGGCAAACCTGCCCGAGGCAGTTTTTTATCTTTGCCTGACAGGAGTCTGAAATTCTCTCTCATGGGAATTAGTACCCAGCATGCATTGCATGTGGGCCAGCCACCCTTTGTGGCGGTTAAAAGCTCGTTTTACGCCTGTTAGTCCATCTTCTGGGCTGGTAGGGAGCCACTGATGGACACTGATGACTGTGTAATCGACCATAATTGTCTTTTCAGTTTTGATTTGTGTCATCGTCCGACGTCCATACATCCTTCCTTGTGTCTGGTCCGTTCCGTCCCTCCAAAGAGTGACGTTTGGCGCATTCTGAATTCATCAAACTCGCCATCAGAATAAACAAAAAATGAAAAGCTACCGAGTCCTTTCGCCTGACACGGCCTCCTCAGCGTCCCCACGGTGACGCCTCCCAAGTCATGTTTGTGTGCATCATTACCCAACCATATGGTGCCTTTCACAAACTCAATGAAGAACCACAATTCTTCCACTTCCTGGTTTGATGTGCTGGTTTCTCTGCACACGTTTCTTTGTTCAAGACAAGTTTTTTCGTGGCACAAACTTGCGCTTTTCTCTGCATTTGTCATCGTCGGTTTCGTGACCCACCTGTGGCGAGAGGCTGTTGCTGATGGTGGAGTTGACGGCGTTGCCGTGTCCCGCCGGGGCCACGAAACCGTCGGAGTACCCCGAGAAGCCGTGCCGCCCGGAGGACAGGCAGTACGCGGAGCCCCCGTCCTGCGAGGCCGCCGAGGAGCTCAGCCCGCTCTGGTGCACCGAGGTGGGCGGCAGAGGCTGCGGCCGGTGGACCGTGCTGGGCTGCTCGGAGGCTGCAGGAAATCAAAGACAAATGTCAAATCCCAGGTTGATGAAAACAAATCGAGGCCTTTTATATAAGAAAATACCAGAGTTTGGGACCACAAAATTTGCAGAATCGTTTCAAACGCGTGAAATAATGGCTTATTTGGACGTGCCCACCTTGAGCTATGGAGGTGGGAGGGTAGGGGCTGTCTGAGAGCTGGTAAGGCTGCAGGCCCGGCATCGCCGACGGAGGAAATCCACCGGGAATGAGGTGGTTGAACGCCATCAGCTGATTGGCTCCTGCTTGCTTCCTCCACCGAGCTCTCCTGTTACTGAACCACACCTGAGAGAAGACACCAAAGGTATTTATTCATATACAAAATTACTTGTACTTTTGCGTTCGTCTCTCTGTTTATACCAGAGCGATTTGTAGCTTCGTCGGGAGAGTCTAATCACATATATAATTAGGTCAGGCCTAATAATTATAATTATAATTAAGATCAAAGCCTAAACAAAGCAAAAATGACAGTTTCCCTTTTTTGTTCCAACAACAAAACAACAACAATATCTCAACAAAGATTGTATTTTCCTAAAAGAGAGAAAGATGGTAGCTGCAGCTGGAGAGGAATAATTTAAATTTGCAAGCAATAGTTGTAATTTCTTTTAACACTTTTATCCGTAAGATTCAGATAAAAAGCTTCAAAATGGCGGTCTCAACTGCTCTGAAACAAAAATCCAGAGTTTTTGGATTTTGAGATCAAAACAGGCTCAAAAACACCCACAAATCTGAGAGCAGGTCAGATCGCGTCAGGCTTCACCACCACCGGCAGGTCAACCAATGTGTGAGTGCGTGCATTGGAGCCCTGCTGTCCCATTACAAGCAGCTGAACTGATAGAGATCTTAACATCTGGAGAGCGCAGTAAAAACCACAGACATTACATCTCTCTGTGCTACTGCATGTCGCGGAGTTCAGATAACGCCAGAGGGCTGTTATGGTTGTTAGAGCCTGCATTACCAAAACCATCTAAATCAAGCATCTATTTTCAGACCTCTTCCTTTTTTCTTTTACCCTGCTGAAGGTTTGACAAAAATAGGAAGCTGTCTTGGCGCACAGTGGGCGCAGTGTATCTGTGTTTGTGTGTGTCGGGCATGGGGTCGAGAGTTGTCAGGGGTAACACATGTCTAATGGCTGTAAGGAATGTGTGGCAACATCCCAAGGCAATTTAACGCCCACATGACGCAGATCCATGACAGACTGACACGTTGCTGCGCTGTCAAGATTCGATCCCCCGGACTTTGATGCTCGAATACAGATTATGCAGAACCAGGAATCTGTAATTGTGATGTTTTATTGGTGTTCTGGGGCTCCGAAATGTTTCCACAGTGGTTTTAAGGGAACTTACTGCCTTCATGAGGACACATTTTATTTTGTTTTGAGTAATAATTACATTTTCAGGTGGAAATATGATATTAAAGTTTAGAGGAAGTCAGTGAAGTGTGTGCGTTTTCACCAGAAAGTCCTCAGGGACCAAAAAACTGAGCTGTCCATGAGTGACGTTTAAACTGTTTGTGTTTCATCAACATTTAAGGGGCCTAATCAGGTAAAATATTCTGAATTTCACTTTAATTCGACATTGATTGAGGGTATTTTTATTGGCTTTGGCCACTGGGTGAGTTATTTTGGTTGCCACCGTGCCCGGGCTCACCTGGACTCGTGCCTCCGTCAGTTTGGCCCTCTGAGCCAGCTCCTCCCGCGTGTAGATGTCCGGGTAGTGAGTGCGCTCGAAGGCCCTCTCCAGCTCCTCCAGCTGCTCGGCCGTGAAGGTGGTCCGGCTGCGGCGCTGCTTCCTCTTCAGCGGCAGGCCCGGCTCGGAGTCCACGTCGGAGCCCTCGTCCGAGTGACTGGCTGGGGGGGGGAGACAAACGGGACATTTTAATTCGGCGTCCCGAGGACTCGGGCTGATACAGAAGGAAACTTTGTCTGGCGCAGCGAGCTGGGAGACACAATGGCCAGCGCGGAGACAATGGAATATGCTGAGTACAACACATGGTGCAGAGCCACTTTAGATTGTATCCTCCTGCTCCCTTAAACTCCTCAGTGGCTCCTGAGGGGATCAAAAGACAGAGGCTGCTTGAACATGGATTAAAGCCGACTAGATCCCTCTGGGGCATCCATTCCCGGGGACACTGTGTCTCTCCCGGTCTTAGCCATGCTGTGTGCGATGCCGATAGGGTCCCATGGTTTTGGGCATGCAGCCCTTTGCAGGTGCTTCTTAATCTGTTTGTTCAGTTGAGGGCAGGAGAGAGCGAGCGGGTAGCCGGGAGACAGCTATTGGGATCTAATTCAGCAGAAGAAGAGAATCAATAAAGGCTTGAGAGCAGAGACAGAGAGCTGTTTCTGCCTTTTTCTTTAGGGGGGGGGGGGCTACCCGTCTATTAAATAATGATTAGGCTCCACAAACTAGCGTGACAGCCTGCTTTTGTCCACCATTACATGTGCGCAATCCCCCCATCTCTTTCTCAGTCATACACTCGCGAGCATGCATCTGCTGCGTCTGGGCTCCGGGCTTTCACCCGGTGAATTGTGGACCGCGACAATGCGTCGCACGCAGATGGACGACACAAGGCGCAGAGAGTCGGCCCGACCTTTTAAACCTCACCCGGAAGGTTCGCGGCGTCTCCTTGCCAGCTCCAGACACCTTCACCGAGCGGCGGAGAAATAAAGCAGGTGCGAAAGGTGGGGAGGCCTCGGCGGACGGGGCCCGGAGCTCGTCTGGTCCCCTCAGACGGCTCATTCATGCCTCCGCTCCCAAAGATTTAAAGCTTTAATTAAAAAGTACCAAGTCAGACGTGGAGGGAGGGCGGGAGGTGGGCCGCGGGGATCTCCCCTCGCCTCTGGAGCCGAGCAGGAAATGTTTGTCCCGGTTGCTAGTGTGTGTCTGACCAGGCATTACACACGGATTTGGCCTCGGGGAATGCTGCCGCTGCTGCCGCCACCGCCGCCGCCGCTGCGCGCGAGCACTGCCGGCGCACAGCACTCCGAGGCCGAGAAGAGCTCTTTATTACATTTGAATCGCGGGCGCCACGCTGGCATGCAGGCTCGCCAGTGATTTGGCCGGATCCCCTCGGCGCTCCTGGACGGCGCGGCCATGATTTTAGGATGTGGTTTGTTTAGGTAAGGATGTGGCCTGAGACCAATCGCAGCAAATTCTATAATACAACGAGTCACGCGGCGTGAAAAAGTAAAACTCGCGCTCGAATTGTTTGGATTATCGAGTGGAGCTTGCGGTAATTAATTTGTAACGAGAGAAGGGGGAGGAGGAAGGAGGGTGGGACGCAGCATCGCTGTACGAATGGAGGAGAGGAGAGAGAAGAAGAACAATAAATGACGCTGCAGAAACGAAAAGATTCCTCCGGGAGGGAGACGGAGCTCATAAAACTCCTCCGAGGAGAAAGCCCCCCGTTGGCACTGTATAACTCATGTTAACTACAGGATTGGGGGAGGATCTCCCCTCCTTTGCCCCCTTTATTTCTGTATTTCCCTCTCTTTTTTTTCCCCCTCCCCGTTTTTATTATTAGTAACAGAGAAAACACTCCGTCACAGAGTCTCCCTTAATGGCAAATGACAGTGTTGCTTTTGTCATCCTCCGGCGTGCTCTTTCTCTCCCTCTCTCTTCCTCTCTCACTCGCTGTCCTTCTTTTTATGGAAGTAGAAGTGGCCAAGCTTTTGTATCTGAGCAGGGAAAAGCCTGTGGCAGGGCTCTATTGGACCGATTACCACGCTCCATCTGTAGGAGCCATCAGGGACGCCCGGGCCCACATTCAGGGGCCTGTCACCTGCCCAGCAGGGGAGTGGGGAGGGAGGAGGTGGGGGAGAGCCAGGGGCTGAGTGGGGGAATGAAGAGTGGGAGGGAGAAGGGAGGGGGCACAATGGGGTCCAGAGAAGGGCCACTGGGGGCTGCGGAGGGGCACAGCAGGGGAGCACCCCCTTCATCCCCTCCCTTCATGGCCCGAGGGGCACAAAGTTGGGGGATGGGAGAGGAAGGGTTGACATGGAGAGGAGATGGGAAGCTGAAGGCACCTGAAGGAGATGCTGGGTAAATGGTCAGGGTGGTGGTTTGGAGGGGGGAGGGGAGGGGAGGGGAGGGGGGGGGGGGTTGCTGGGACCTGTCCCTTCCATCTTATCCCTTCCCTTCACTTCTCGCTTTCTCACCCGCCGCTGCATCCTCGTCTCTGACATTTCTCATACGCCGCCGCTGCCGCCGCAGAGCGATTTTTAAAGGCACGCCGATGCAGACTTGTTCCCACACATTCCCTACAACAAGCGACAGAAGAGGATACCAAACACACAAAGGGAGGCCTCGACCTCCTTACTTAAACACCCAAATCAAATTTTACGCTGCGGCTAAAGCGCTGGGGAGCTGAAAATACTTCGTCGCCGCTCACAGTTTCGGCTGCGCCTCTGACAAGAATCTTAATAGAAAGATAGATTATTATCCTTCCAGCGGAAATTGAAGCTGCCGAGGAATTATCCATAAAACAGTTGTTTCAAAACAAAGTGAGATGTCGGATAATAAACTAATAACAGGCTAGTTTAGATAGCGTGGCCGACAGGGGCGGTAAAAAACACATTTCGGCGCGTTCAACAAGTGAATTCAACAGGTTTCTGTGCGTCTGGTTGCAGATTTGCTCGATAAAACTTGATGGCTTTTACAGAAATGCAGGAGGATGTAATAAACACACACCGAGGTCAGCGCAGGAGGGACGGCGTTAGAGATCCACCGCATGAGATAAATAAAAACCAACTATTGATCAAGGGGGGAGACTGACAGGCCGCGGAGATAAACTCCAGAGGATCACAGATGTGAACTTGAGGAACGTCCACTTGCATTAGCGTCACCTGCAGCAGGAGCGCCTCCCAAAAAGAAACACAACACAAAAAACCCCAAGAGAGGAATCCAACTGTGAGAATAAAGAGCGCTCTTGTTTATTGCACAGACGACCACGGCCGGGGCAGCTCTTGCCAAAGCGTTCGCCCTCCCCTCGCTTCCTCCCACCCCCTCGGCGAGATGTTAATATGAAGAGACACACACAGGCACACACAATCACGTCTGTGCTGACGTGTGCAAATATAAGGGGGGAAAAAAACCCAGTCGTTTTGAATGACAACGCATCAAAGCTGCAAACGGTGCGACGGAGAGCGATAGAGAGGAAAAATGGACGGAAATATGTCGGGGGAAAAAGAAATGGAAAGGGGACGAGAGAGGGAGAGCGAAGGGGAGCATATGGGGCGGTTTATAGCCGGGCCTTGCGAGGGGCTGGCGGGCCCTTCCTCCAGGGGCTGTTAATAGAGAAGGTAATTGAGCTGGTGACATGTGTTCGCGGCACAAAACAAAGGGCAGAAGAGACAAATGAACTAACTATTTGCCCAGGGAAGTAGATCTGGCCCTTTCAGGGCGGCGACGGCGGCGCCCAGCGCGAGCGGGCCCACTGAATAAAATAGTGTCGCGGCACACAGAGCCAGAGCGAGCAGATGCACCGGAGGAACAGAATGGTTAACTGACAGCTTATGGGCTCAGCTGGGGTTAACAGTTAAGGGGAAAAAATGGGAGCGAGTGGGCTGCTCACTTGACTTGCTAAAGAGCCCCCAGGAACCCGCAGCTGCCTGGGAAAGAAGGTGGGGAGGGCCCCGGTGGTGGGGCAGGGAGGGGGGGCGGCAGGAGGAGGAGGAGGAGGGGGGAGCGGCAGATAGAGAAAAAAAAAACCAGCGAGGGGAGATGATGATGTGATGGACAGCGAAAGAAAAAGTGAGTGAGCGAGCGCAGGAGGTTGGCACTTAACGGACAAAGAAGTGGCCGGCGATACGAAGCCCAGAGATGTATCTCTGTCTAACGCCAGCGCGGCCACAAAAAGGCCACAAACGGGCCTGCGTGGCCATTGTGCGCGCCCAGTGTGCGGCGGTTATTATTTAGTTCCACCGTGGTGCGGTTAGGTGACAGTTTCACGGTGGCATTTCCACCCTCGGGGCAGGGACAAAGCGGCCGCACAGAGCCCACGCAGGGACGCAGCAACAGGCCAGTCTGCTGCACGTTCCACTCCGACGGGGACGACTAACCAGCAATGATCTGCCTCGTTCAGGCGAAACAGCCAGACGGCCGCACCAAGACACGCTCGCCAGAGCCTCGCCGGGGCCTCGCCGACACCCGGCGAAAGCCTGCACGCGGGGGGGGTCACGAGATATCGGTTGCTCGGCTGACATCTTTCCCCAAACATTTTGGTAACCTCCTGTTTTCTTTTTTTTTTTTTCCTGGGGCCTGATAGTTTTAACAGTCAAGTGACCCCAGGTTAGCCCCTGACCTTTTCACAGAGACTGCACAGGCGCAGCGGCGAGGACGGCCTCAGCGCTGACCCTGCAACAAAACTTCACAGACGCTCGACAGAGAGAGAAACAATCATCGCATTCCACTCTGAGCATCTCCAATCTTCGTTTTCGACACTCTTGCATCACCTTTTTTTTCTCCAAACTATCTCTTCTTTTAGATAAATAAAGCAGATGAAAAGCTACCAGCTCCAATAACAATTTTTAAAAAGTCCTATGCAGTGAATCAGGGTCTTTTTTTTATTTGATTTCTTTGTTCAAAGAAGGAAAAAAAGGGACATTAATCAAAACAGGGAGAGAGTTGCGCCGGCGTGTCCATAATGTGCAATGTGCTGGACGAAACAGCTCGACAAAAACTGAGGCTAAACAAAGTTAAGTGATTGACAACGCTGTCTGGCTTTACTCAATTAACTATCCCATTGTGCTGCTCTTTGCAGAGTCCCCTCGCCCCCGACCCTTTTCTCTTTGGCCTCCTTTATCCTCCCCATCACAGAGTTTTGCTGGGCTAATACTTCCAAGGAAATAGAGAGCTCTTTTTCCTACTGGGGCTCCTCTCCTTGACCTTCTATTGCTCATTGCCTCCTCTTTCAGTCACTCCACCAGTGTCTCTGGGGTTAGTGGGGAGAATGCGGAGAGTACATCAGCGCCGAGGGGCCGGCTCGGGGCAGGACCCCGGCCCATTACTTCAAAGATGGCCCGCATTCATTAATTGTCTTTTGAATTAATATTGGGGGATCACAATGCGGGTGCCAGCAGAGAAAGAGGCTTTAATGAAGCATAGAGTCGGCATTCAGTTGCAGATCAGCCTGTGTGGATTTTTTCCTTCTTAAGGAGAGAGAGCGAACCTTAAGATGCAGCGAGTCAAGTACTTATCGAGGGGAGCAGCGAAGGAGAAGAGCATCCATCCATCCGTACAGAGCGAGCGATCTAACACCACGAAAACCACAAGTAACAAAATCATCTCTCACTGTCTAATTTACCAAATACAGATCATTTTCTTAATTTTAACTGAATTTCAGCCATGAAAGTTTAGTTTTAGTCAAGTTTCTTTTAAATCAAACAGTTGGCAATTGAAACCAAAAATGAGGGAAAAAAACATTTTTTTAAAAATTCTCTAAAACATAATCCGTGGGAATATTGTGACATCTGTCAAATACAGATAATTTTAATAATTCCAACAAATCTAAAACAGTTTCATGTTTGGTCTGATTTGAAATTGGTCACAAGAAAAAAAAAGTCAAATTTCAAACTTTATCGGTAAAAATGGGTGAGACCAGAAATAAAAATAAAATAGATTTAAATCTCCTAAAAATAATCTTTGTCATTATTCTGCCATTTAGCAAATGCAAATAATTTTAATAATCACTGCCAACTTAAAACCATCAAAAGTTTTCTTTGCAATAAAGTCAGACAAGAAACAAAAAAGCTGAAGTCCCCCTTTAAACGTGTAACCTTGTGGCTTTAACTGCCTCTCTCCGTCTATGACGACGTCCATCAGGCATTTTGCTCTGTGTTTTCCCAGCAAACCGGTTGGATAAACAGGCATTAGAAGCACTATTAACACCGGAAAGCACAGAGTGAGGCCCACATATAAATTTCTCCATTATCCAGCCCTGAGAGCAAAATGGAAATGTGGCCGCAGCAGACATTCCTCCGGTTGAATTGAGGCCTTCTGTCTCCTCTGAACCTCCAGCCGCTCGCTGCACAAACCCCGCATGCATCTCCGCGTTTACAGTTACAGGTTATTGCCACACAGCTCGGGCTGCTTTCGGCCTGAAAAATGCATCCGTTTATGTTCTCAGACGTCTCGTGAGACTTGGAGTTATGAGACTTGGGGCGCGGGGCTGGACGGCGGCAACATGTGGACGTTTCTTCCCTCCTCGCCGTCCAAGCGCTACGTGTACGTTTTGGGGCTGTTTTGGGGCTTCGCGCAAGTGGAAAAACACAAACATCATCTTCCTGCGGGCCAAAACTTCACGTCTCCCCAAGCCGTGCCAAATTCACAGGGAGCCACTAACCCAGTTTATTTACACAAACAAAGTCCTACTCAGCTCCTCGCACAAAAGCAGCTAAATCTTTCATGTTTTGTCAGCACTTGATTCCTCCTGTCCCTTTGGCTATTTGCCTGCCTCTGGACAATGGGGGCAGGAGAATGGCAGCAGATTGTTGGAATGCACCTCAATGAAACCAATTATTACATGTTGACTGCGTTCACCATGGCAGATTTGAAAGAACTGGCCTCATTCATTTGGGCTCGGCGGGACTCCCTTGAAAGAAAAGTTATCCCTTTGACTGTTTGTATTTCGGAGCTTTTCTTTTTTCCCCCTCCTGCTCCTCGCTGCCTTTCACCCCCGCCGCCGTAAATGGATCCTGCAAGAGTGGCGACTTTGGCTACTTTAATTAGTTCAATGAGGCTAAAGGCTAACGGTAATAAATACGAAGGAAAGGATTAATTAATTTCGGCCCACGCAGAAAAAGAACTAATTTTTGCCACCAATTAATTTGCTGTTGTTTCTTTTTAATTCAACCTTTTATACAGGTAGTCTTGTTGAGACACAAGGTCTCATTTTCAGAAACAGACAGAAATAAACGATTAGCTTCAGAACAACAAGAAAAAAGAAATAACAACACAGGAATGGCCCAAAACAGCAAAGCTAATGCAACAAGCTCGAAAGTGATGCAGCTTCAAAGGCTGAAGAAGAAACTGAAACAGGAAGACGTTGTGGAGAACTTTTTCCAAGTCCCATCAACATTTTGCTTAATGAAAATCTATCCGAACACTTTCAAAGCCTGAATTTGCCAAATAAAAGCTTAAAAACACAAAACGAGGTCAAATATGAAACACTGAACCGTCGGCCCGACTCGGCCACGTGTTTTTGCTTCCTCCACAGATAAAGCAAACAAATTAACATCAGATTGTGCGGCCGATATGCAGATATCCTCTTCCCACAAGCCTGCAGCCACTAATGCCATGCAGGCAGCGGCGCTGCGCGGTATACTTTATCCCACAAACCTTCGCAGTCCCCCTTTTTTTCCCAGACAAATAAATCTAAATGAGTCAGCTTTGATCCTCGCACTTAAGGAGAGCCAACAATGGTGGTGGAGGAGAAAAGGGGGCAGAGAGCAACAGGCCCTCTCCCCAGCACAACAATAGCCTCTGCAAACACCTACTTAATCAATATTTGGCCAGAAGACACTCTCTCAGTCCCCAAACCACCCTTTTCACATTCTAATGAAGTGCCATAAAAGAGGAAAAACAACAACTACTTCCACAAAGAGACACAAGAGTGAAATAGTGCTGCTCTGTATATCAATGGAGAGAAGCGCTTTGGAGAGCTTTGCATGTAAAGTGTCAGTGTTTGATGCAAAGAAAAATACTGGATGCTATTTGTTTAAACCCAGGAGAAAACTGAAAATAAACAGAAGAAAGATGCTGGAAGATAAACGTTCATCAATGTGTTTTCTTCACAAACTCTGGGTGTCAGAAATGCTTCAAAAAGTGTTTGAATTTAACCCAAAAAAATGGTAATTTGATGGAAACAATTCAAAAAGAAGGATCCACATTCAGTCATTGAAAACTTCCGCGCATAACATCTGGTTTCTTTTAGCTTTTTCTTGAGGAATACGTTTTAAAAAGTGAAAAAAAAAATAATCAGCTGACTGATCGATACTTGGTGATAAGTCTGGAGGAGGGAAGTGCCCGCAAGACGCAGCGTTAAATGTGTGCGCCCGGGGCGGAAAGGAAAGGGGCGGACTCAGTCCGAGATGAAAGTGGGGAGAAATAAAAGGTTTGGATTTAATCTAGTGAAGAGAAGGAGTTCCCTGCGCTCACTGGCCGAAGGCGTCACGCTCGCTGCGCAAAGACAAAAAAGGCGCAATAAAAGCTCCGTGTGGAGAAGGGGGGAAAAGAAGGAACGGAACCGTTCAATTTCACCACAGCCTGGCTTGAATTTTACGCAAAAAAACGAGTCGGGGAAACCTCTTTTTTTTCCTCTCTCTTTCCTCGTCTCTCTGCAGCTATTTTCCCCAAACTGAAACAACAACAGCATTTAAAGACCACAAGTCAAACACTGCTTCTGTCTCCGGAGCCTCAGTCATCAATAATTAACCAGCGACCGCCGCATGTCTCCAACAGCAACCTTCGCTTCTGCCGCAGCACTCTTCAGTCCCCAACAGGTCGTAAATCAACAGGTGTTTGCCTCCAGTCTGAGCTTTCCCCTGCGTTATTCCCCCCCAATGACAAACTGTAAACAGCGAAGACGCCCCCCCCCCCCTCCTCTATAAATTGGCACTTTTTGAGCAGTCTATAAACCGGGTCGCACTGGGCCCATTGCTGTCCCTGAATAATTCATCGCTCATTGCGGGTTCATAATGTCTTCTCCCGGTCTTTTGTCAGCCCAGGTTTTTTTTCTAACACCCCCCTCCTCCCCCCACCCCCCACCCCCCTTCTCTCTCTCTTTCCTCCCACATTGAAAGGCCCT
>JASSRZ010000042.1:1069829-1094828 GCA_032164315.1 Malacoctenus gilli | reverse complement strand
CACATTGAAAGGCCCTGGCATCTTTTTGTACACCACTGAGCCGCTCACTGGAGTTTGGCTTTTGTGCGCGTCAAACTGAGGTGTGAGCCTCAATGGACTCTCCATGCTTTGTCCCCCTGAAGTTCATCCTCAAGTGTCCGATTAAGTGTATGAAAAAACGTTTCTCAGGCTGGGAAGTTAGACAAATGTTTGGTTTGAGGGGAGAAACGCGCATATTTATTGACCTTTGGAATACATTTTCCCATCTATGCGCGCGTAAAACTTGGAAACTTATGAAACGTTCATTGCGAAAGTCATCCACCAACGAACTCTGGTTAAAGTGTTTAGAGAATAAACTTTACCTCAATTAATTTGTGCTTTCAGTTTATTATAAAATTCATAGAAGCTGTTTAGCGTGTGTAACACTTTTGCTTAACAAAACACTTATGATTTTAATTATTATTATTATTATTATTTTATTTAATAATGAGAGTAAGTTTAACGCAAAGACAAACACAAGGATGAATAAAAAGTAAATTATATTTTTATTTATATTATTTCGAAATGTTTTAGAAATAATAATAATAATAATAATAATAATAATAATAATAATAATAATAATAATGATAGAAATAATGCTGAGATATCGACCAACAATCACTCATAAATCCACTTTTTGAACTGAAATGCCGACTTCCTTCCAAGTTAAACAACAACCTCAAGGCGTGAACAATAAAGTCGCTCATAAACCAGCTGAAGCGCGTTTACAACCAACGTGGCAACTTCTCATTAATTCTTGCGTTTAGGAGCAATGGAAGAGACCGAGAGCGCGACAAGAGAGAAGGAAGCACAACGCGCCGCCCTGGTGAACTTACATCGGTCCCCCAGGATGCCGTCGATGCTGTGTTTAGTCCGCGGCTCGGTCTCCTCCATCGCCCTCTTCACCACTTCATCCTCCTCCTCCTCATCGTCGCCCACTCCACCGAATTTGGAGCGCATGACGCGGCTGATGGCGCTCACTGGGGAGCAGGAAAATAAAGTTTTCCGTCACAAATGATCGCGATAAAATGTGCAAATTAAAGGGAAAACGACACGAGTGATTTCCGTTGAACTGATGATATTTTCTCGCACATTCTCACAGCGGGTTCAGTCGACAGCTCACCTGAGGGGACGTTGTTTCTGTCGCAAATTCCGTCTTTCAGCAGTTTGTCTCTGATTTCCCAGCTGAACATGCCCGGATTTTCCCTTTTATACTCCTCGATCTTCTTGTCAATTTCTGGAGAAGCAGTTTGCTGATGGAGGAGAAATCACTTCTTTTAGATAAAATTAAAAAAAAGATTTAAAATTGGGCAAAACCCGCTTTAATGTAAAAATGCACGATGTGCGTCAGATTAAAAAAATGTTCATTTTTTAAATGTTTTTTTTCTGTTCCAACAGGCTTTTTTTAATTTCAGTCGGCTATTTTTATTTCAACGAACAGATGTTTATCTTCTAGGTAAAATATTGGAAAACAATATCATGACAGCTGAAGTAGTTTAGGGTGATCGACAGTGAAAACGAGTGAACACCACAAAATAAAAGTGCAAATTCTAATTTAGAGGAAACTAAACTTCACTTGAAAACAGACGTTTTTAGTTACAAAATTAAGTTTTACGATATAATAATAACTTTTACACAATAATTATTTGTTAAATATTTTTTACCCCGTGTTCCAATGTAAGATATCGTGGTCTCTCAAAGTTTTGAGCACAATTAGGACTTTGGGCAGTTCACAAACTTACAGAAAATAAACATGCCTGTGTATAATTTCATCTTGAAGTTGACAGAAAATATATTTTCACAAACTATTTTCAACTGAAAAAAAACAAAAGCTGTTTTTAATTTCATGGAGGAAAAAACACACATTTGATGCTGGTCTGTTTAGAATAAACTGGTGTGTGTTTCATTTCACATAAATCCAAAACACACAAATATTTCACAAGGTACTTATGAAAATGTTTTTCCTGGAGTAAAGTTAGAAACAGATTTTTTTAAAGGAGATTTTCGCACTCGTTCTCGATCTTTTCTTTACAATACTCCTGTTGCCACTCCATGCAGCTCCACTAACCCGCTCCGAGGGTCTCACCTTAGGCTTGCTGCCCCCGATGGCGCCCGGCCTGATGGAGCCTGTCTCCTGGTACCGGCACAGGATCTTGGAGACGCAGCCGTGGGACACGCGCAGCTGGCGGGAGATGACACACGGACGGATGCCGTGGTGGGCCATCTCCACGATCTTGTGGCGGATGTGGTTGGGGAGAGGCCTGCCGTTGATGAAGACCCCGCCGAGCTGGTTGACCCGACCCTGGCCTAACGGGGTGGACACTGGACAGGACAGCGGGGCGAGTCAGACGAGACGGCAAACCTCCGAACGCGCCGATTTTAGGTCAAATGAAATGTGTTCTAGTAAGAAACAACTGTCAAACCGATTAAAGGTGGGAAAAAAATGCTCAGATGTGACCATGTATTACGGATTAATACTTCGACTGGACTGCAAATTCGCTAAATACACAGTTTGAAGTTAACGATTGTCAGAAGTAGAAAGTTTCTGATCCCAAACTTGCAGATTTAGTTTAGTCAATTGATTTACCGCAAATAAAAGCATCAGTTGAGCTTTTCACCGGTTTTCCTGGTTCTAAAAGTGACCTAAAACTTAGGACACTGAGAGGAAATGATATTTGCAGCTTTCACAGTCTCTGGAGACAAACCTGTCAACTTTACTGGAGTTCCTTTAAAAGTTTGGTAGGGGTTGCCTGCAGCAGCAACCGGTGGCAGCCCGCCGCCCGCGCTCTTACCTTCCAGGGAGTATCCTCCTCGCGGGTAGTTCTGGTGAGGAGTCGGTCTCATCATCCTCGGTAAACCTCCTGCGAGCGCTGTCATGACTCCTGCTCCTCCGCTGTCAGTTCAGCCCCGCAGATGAAGCTTCGCGTCGCTCGTCGCTGTAAATCCTCGCTTTTTTTTTGAACGCGCTGGCGCAAGTTTTCGGTTGAGTTTTAACTTGTTTTACGCGGTAACAGGTCGCGTCGACGGGAGGGAACTGTCGCGGTCCCTCCGGGGAGCGTCTGTGAGCGCAGCGCGGAGGCCGGTCGCGGCTATGAGGGGGGGAGAGTTGAGCCCAAAGCGCGTCCGAATCTCAGAGTCCTGCGGGGATTTGGAGGGGGGGAAGATGCTCTGAGAGGATGGATGGCAAGTCAAACATTTTATCTGGGCTCGCCGTCCCGTCCGACTCCGCGGTGCGCACGCTGATTGGCGGAGGACCCGGACGTTCGGGGGGCAGAGGAAGCCTCCTGATTGGCCCGCAGGAGCTCCCCTCCTGCTCGGATTGACCTCACGGGGTCAGTTTGTCATGTCACAAGTTTCTGCAGGAAAACTTCTCGCCAAGAAACAAAAAAACTTTGAATTAAACGGATCAGAAGAATGCCTCATTTTACTGCCTCTGCTGACGGGTGTTATGAGTTTTATTACAGGAGGCGGCTGACATGTGACCAGTGCAGGTAAATCTATCACACATTTGTCGCAAAGTTAGTTTGAAATCACACACAGAAAAATAACAGAATGCGTAAAAAACACGGAAATGAAACACAGCTGTGACATTCATGTTGTCACACACCTAAAGTCCACGAAACATTCACATTGTTGCCATCAACATATGAAATCGCTTAATTGTTTAAAGCAAATTCGTATTATTGGAACAAAAAACAGGACCGGATTTTTCCTGTTGTTTTACAAGGATAATAATCGTTTTAATACAGTTGATAGTTGATACAAGAACGTTTATAAATGCTGAACATTGGAGGATGTAAAGATTGATTTTTATACCACATTTTATATTAAAATATCAAAAAGCTGCAATCGTATTATTATCTTTTTAACAATTATTGAATATTATTCTTACCTATGTCATATTCCTATAATAATTCGCCATACTACTTTGTAATGATGGTCTCTCAATTTTTCTGCAACAGCCCGCTTTTCTAATTGTCAGGAGAATTATGTCATCGGCAATATTTGTCAGAATAAAAGATTATGGTTAAAGTACTGCTGTAATTACTTTGCCGTGAAGTAAAAAGTCTCGATTTCAATAGATTGAAGTAGAAATACTTAGTTTGTACTCATCATAATAACTTTATGCTATCTACCGTGTATTCATACAGCAAAATCAACGTTATAAAAAGTTCAGTCCAGATTTTATTCAGTATAAACGCAGTAGGGCTGTTGACCGGTTGCGCTTTGGGAATATGAGCGCATCGCGGAGCTTTGTGCCTCAGACAATGGAGGTCAGCGGAGAAATATGGCGTGAATGATGCGGGACGGTCCCACCGTGCGGAGGAGGCTCCTCTTCGCTCCATGAGACCCCCCCCCCTCCTCCTCCTCTTCCTCCCCCTTCGCCCCCACCCTCCACTCCCCCCCAGCACGGAGCTCTGCACGCTCATCCAACAGTTGCACTAATTCAACAATAGGTGCTGCGGGGACGCGTGGTCGAGCCACACGGCGGTGTAACATATCCGTGCAAATGCTCGATTATGGACACAGAACCACATGAGGGATCACTTGACTTTTTTGAGCTTGTAGAGTTGTGATAATTATAATAATTAGGCGTGTTTAATAGACCGATGCCCCCCACCCCCCCTTGCCCACACCCACCCCCCGTCCTCCCGAGTTCCCTCAGGAATAGGAGCGTTACTGGTACTCTTTGAATAAGCGGCTGGTCGTGATCCCTGTATGACAAACGTACGCGTCATCACAAGTGACATCTTGGCGGCTGATTAATTGGACACCGTCAGGCCTGTTGTCAGTGTTTACCTTGTGTTCTTCATGTCCAGGTAGGATCCAAAGAAACACTGTTGTAAAAACCTCAGAGAGATGGACGAAAGCTTCACCTTTAAAGTAGGGCGAGAGTTTTCAGGGGGACACCTAGGGCTGCGGCACAAACGGAAACATAATAATAATAATAATAATAATAATAATAATAATAATAATAATAATAATAATAATAATAATAATGATATAAAATGGATATGGAAAAAGTAGATAAACAAAATATTTTTGAAAAAGATAGCATTTTGATGCAAAGAAATTGTCAGATTGTACTCAAGTGATTTCAAGAATAAAAGAACTGTTGACAAGGAATGACAATAATAATAATGAAGAAGAAGAAGAAGAAGAAGAAGAAGAAGAAGAAGAAGAAGAAGAAGAAGAAGAAGAAGAAGAAAGAACGTCCATCATTATTTCTTCATTTAGGAAATCAAACAAAAAATTGTGGAAAAAATTTTTTCGCACAAATATCCTTTTGAGACTGTAAATTAAGTTAAAAATAGAACCAAACCATCAAACCATTTCCCACAAAATAATTTTCCTCTTAATCCTCAATCTTTTAATATTCTCTAGATTTCTACCTATTTTGCAAAGTTGTGTTGGTTTAAGTTTAGTTGTGTGTACATATCTCTACTTTATTGTGCATATCTATCTATCCATCTATCCATCTATCCATCTATCTATCTATCTATCTATCTATCTATCTATCTATCTATCTATCTATCTATCGGCGTGTTCACAGTAGATGGAGCAGATGACGATAAAACACGTGTACTTTCGCAGTTGTTTCGTCTTTCTCTGCCTCGCTGCTTCATCACTCAGCATGTGGCTCACTATATTTTTATTCCCTCAGTAAGACTCCTTGTAAAAAAAAAAAAGAAAAAAGAGAAGAGAAAGACGTGGTGGACAGAGAACATGTGGAAACATTAGACGTCCATAAAAGCAGGAATGGGGGGGGGGGGGATTGAAAGTTATTATACTAAAGTTTGACTATCATGAAAAGGATATTGGATCTACCATGCCAAATCAATTAGAGGGGGTAAGCTGAGTCAGAAATGTGCGGTGGTGCTGGACAAAATGCATCGAAAACACAGAACAAAATGGCCTCGGAAAGAAGGAAACACATTGCATTTAGTCGGCGTACAAGCAGAATAAGCCAGGGGCTTTCAGAGCTACATTTCGGAATCATACATATTACCGACACGACGTGATTTGCTTCGTCTCCGCTGGAGATAAAAGTTTGTCGAATGGCCCGTAAGCCAGAGGCAGTCGGAGATCTGGGCTGAGGCCTCTCTGGCGATAAGACCCTTCACTGCATCAGGCTGAGGTTTATACACAGCAGAAGGCCCTTTTTACATCATTCACCATCCAAATCATGTCTAAAAATGATTTTGATACGAGCAGTCATTTGATGAACAAGCGAAATTCCGGTCTTGAAATTCTTGTACTCAAAAATAAACGCCAGAAAAATGTCTCTCGGTCTCTGAAGTGGACTGATGGACCCTCTAGTAACCCCAATATAAGACATTCGTGGGCTTCTCTCAGAGGTTGAGGTGTGTTAAAATAACAGGTCGCTGTAAAACAGTGTGGGTTCAACTTTTATTGCCCCCCTGAGAAGCCCATCTCTGCTGTGTGAGTGATTTTTTAATTACAGGCCATAATATCAGCTTCTGTGATGCAGCTGCTCGCAAAGTTTCATCCTCAGTCTTCCTTTGACAAGTGTTTTTCTGCCTATATTTCAAAGACCAACTGAGAAAAAGCTTCTACATATCCGAGAATAGTCTTTTTCTCACATTTTACAAGCTCGGATGACAAAAAAGCAAACATCTTCCTCAATTATGTTTAGCAAACATGAAGCTAAAAAACACGAGGGGTGACTGGAGTGTCATTTGCTGCCTTTATTTTGTATTTCTGATCTGTAATTAGTTCTCTTTGATGCATTGTGTTTAATAACCTGCAGCCCAACAGTCTAAACAGACTTTGCATCTGAAAAACCTTAAAGGAAAGCGACCTTACGGAAAAAAAGGAAAATATATCAGAGGAATTCTGAGGAAACGGTGAGATAAACATCTCCAAAACATCGTCGTAGCTTCAGAATAAGGAAATCTATTGTCTGACGAGTAGCCCTGGGATGTTACCGTTACAAGGCGCTGCCAAAAGAGGCACTGTTTTCCTACAGACATGTTTGATCTTACCCAAATATATGTGACGCTTCAATGCCACCTCAAACTGAGTGCAGTTATCATAACAAAGAAGCCCAAAGGTGAAGCCAGGTGAGGGAGAACAAACACCAAGAGAAGGAGGGCGTTTGTTAACCATACAGCCTGTAGGCATGCGAAGGGTGTGGGGGTGGGGGGTGTTAATAGTTCAGGCGATGCAGAACAAACCTCACTGAGCTGATGAATTGTGGACCCGTAAAGAACCTGCAGCAGTAGCACTGACACCTCAATGATACCTGTGAGGCTTCACCTCGCACCTCGTCGACTCAACTCTGGTTTGAAGGGTTTTCCACGAAGTAGCTCAAGTACCTGTTACCAGATACTTGAGTATCTTCACCCAATACGTGCTAAAACCTGCAACAATACTCATCAGTCACAATATTTTGCCTTTACAGTACGTTTTCTGACAGTCATCTTACCTTGAATAGTGATAATAAAAGCAATACAAACATGTTATATTGCTGATCACAGCTTTGAGAAATACTTGTCACTCATTAGAGTGAACACACTGTTGTTCAAACATGCAATAAACCTCAGATTAAGCACATCATTGTCCACCTCTGCATGCCAGCAGTAGGTCGGTTCACCTTTCAAACCTGCATTTCTAAACGCGGCCACAAGAGGGCGGAATGTAACTCAATTCGTGAGGAATGTGCAGTTTGAACTCTGAAGTCTGATTTTTTAAAACGAAAAATCTTTTTTGACTTGTTTTGAAATTTTACTGTGTTTGTGTGTGTGCGAGCTTGCTTGTTTTACACACTTAATGAGGTCAAAAACCAGCACTCAGTATTTACTGAGCTCTTCTTAATGCTCCATGTTGACATACTTCTGTGTGATAACATCTTCATACTGGCGTGTCTGGTGCGACTGATGTTTGAGCGACAAGGACCAAAACTGCGAGTGGTTGTGTGAGGATGCTTTGAATTAAATGACCTAAGATTTCATTTCATTTCATATATAAAATAAAAGACAATCATGTTTCATTCAAAAGTTTCACGAAGTTCTTATGCTGCTTTGTCTTGAAATGATACTGTCGTGACACTAAAACCTGTTTAAATTGAGGTCGGTCGGTTGAGCTTTTCTAAAGACATTTTCAGCGTCAGTCCGCTGATTTCAGTCCAAACTGCGCGCTGACGTGGAGCCTCCGGTGCTGCCGCGGCTGACGGTGTCAGCGGCTGATCGGAGCTGTCCACTGCTGCTGGTGCTGAAACGTAACAGGGACACACTGCGGTGCCCTTCGCTGTCACTGCGGGCGCTAAATTCTAATTATACGCTTAAATAGGCCCATTAAATCCACCTTCCGCACATGACCCGCGCTTGTGACAAATGGACCAGGTGACAGGAACCAAATTGGAAAATCAATTTGAACGAGTCTTTCGACCAGGGCCCCCTCCCTCCCTCTTTTATTTGAGCAATAAACGGTTCGTTCTGGTGTCGCGGCGATGGAGCTTGTTCACGGGACGCGCCCGGAGCGGTCACACAGTAATAATCCAGTGAGCGACACAACCGGATGGACTCCGGAGCGCAACCGGGACCGACTCACACCGGAAAATGCAGAGAGAGAATTTCTCGCCGCGCTGTAATACATTTGATTGCCATCCGGCGTTTTTCTCTTTGGTGAATTTGTTTCACGTGTGCAGGTGACAATTGATGTTCGGTGTCGATGGACAGAGTAGGGGAATAAAGGCGTTTTTGTCGGGTGTAGACGGAACATGGCGGAGGCTGGCAGCTCGGCGGCCAGTGACGGCTCGGCCTCGACGGACTCGCACCCCGACGACGAGTACGAGTGCAAGATCTGCTACAACTACTACGACCTGGAGCGCCGCCGCCCCAAGCTGCTGAGCTGCGCCCACACCTTCTGCGAGCAGTGCCTGGAGACCCTGCACCTCAGGGAGGGCCGCGGGTGGAGGATCGGCTGCCCGGTGTGTCGCCACCGCACCGCGGTGCCGGACTACCGGGTGCGGAACCTCCCCGACAACGCGGCGCTGGTCGAGGCGCTGTCGCTCCGGGAGCCGCCGGACTCCTCCAGCACGCATCCAGAGACAGGTGCGTCCGTGTCGTCTGCGACCCCCAGGGACACCGCGGAGGAAGAGGAGGAGGAAGAGGAGGAAGCTTGCGAGACCTGCAAGCATGTCGCTTTTGCGATGAGCTGCGTGTGCGCCATCTTCTCCTTCCTCGCCATGGTGGTGCTCCTGTTTCTGGGCCTCATCTTTGTGCACAACTTCAACCACATCGCGTCGCCCATCGGCCCCGTCTGCTTTTTCGCGGCCAGCGTGCTCGCGCTGTTCTCGCTCATTTTAACCTGGCTGATATGCATGCTGAAGTACCCGCACGAAGCGGAGCCGAGCACCCTCAGCTCCCTCACCTCCAATGTAATGTGACGTGCCGGCCTGTTGAGGACGCTCTCACGAAACTCGTGACACATGAAGGGAACTCTCCGTGCGTGTCTTCCTGTTGGCCTACTTGGACACGTTTTGGAGTCCAGGATTGCAGGAATTCGATATCAACAGTGCTGTTTATTGCTAAAAAAAACGTGGCACATCCACTTTAAAATAAACAATATTAGATGACAACAACAATTGCACCTTTTCAAGGGTTATTTTCGACCCTGTCCAGCAAGTCAGCAACGGTCCAGCTTTTGTGGCATCCGCTCAAGCATTTATTATTGTCAAAGCACTCAATGGGCATTTCTGTGTTTTTTGATATGTCAAAATGTTCCACTTTTAAACACTTGGCACTTTATCTTTCATGTGTATTAAACTGAGGTGTAAAGGTAATTAAATGATGTTTATATATGAATTTTACACAGTGTCCAAACTTTGTCGGAGAGCTGCTGTGAAGCCGCTGCGTGTGTTTCAATGTGAACCTGTTCGTATGTGAATGATTTATGACGTCCTCTTCTGACGGCAAGTTTTCAAACAACATGACCCATTGTGCCACTAACAACCTGTTTACCTCATAACCACCTCCTTGTCATTACACTGGCCCCCCGCGGTGGGCGGGGTCAGCAGGAGACCCCCGAGGCAAGCGACCCCGAGGGGACATGAGGGTTCACAAGATGAGAGAAATAACTTTAGGGTAGGGGGCCCAAACAAGCAGTGCTGTAAAGTAACGAGACAATGGAAGTGCAGATGACCTCCTGAGGGTTTTGAATCATCTGATGGGCTTAAGTTTTCTTTCCCAAGTCATATAAACTGCAAGATTATACAAACTCCACTAATGATTTGGTCCACGCCCTGATACCTCATAAAAGTGTCAGAGTGTGGGGAACAAAAAGGGCAAAACTCAGTATTTATTGCCCTGTTTCATAACTTTTTTGCTGGTTTTTTTTTTTTTGCAGCGGATCAGCCTGCTTATGACCAAGGAGATGTCTCCATTGAGTTGCAGCAGCGTATCTTCCGAGTCTCAGAATCACAGCAGGCATTTATCTCCACTTAGTGTTGTTTTAAGGGGCGACACTGGTCCCGGGAGTTAAAATCCATCTCTTTCAGGTCCCCTCAAAGGGTCTCCTTCATTTGGCCATCCAGTCAGTGAGTAATGCCACTTAAATGCCACCATGACAAAAGCTTGAGAGGGGGAGAAAAAAGGAGTGGAGGCAGGCTTCCACTGGGAGCCATGGGCAACACTGTGTCTGGGGCAGAGGGGCTTCATTTCATGGGGACTGGAGGGCTTAAAGTTAAAGATTACTTTGAAATCTGCATCCCCTGCCATCAAACCCTTCTCGCCGTATCCCCTCCCTCCCTCCCTCCCTCCCTGCAGCCATCACTCCCCAAAAAATAAAAAGCTGTCGCCACAGAGCAGGGGATGAGTTGTGGGAAGATCCTCTTTGATGACAGAGAAGGATCCTTTTGTTTCCTAATCCCTCACACAGACCCTTCCCGCCCCTGTCCCCGGTAAGTCCAGCTTGATGTCGGGGTGCTCCATAAGCAGCCAGGGGTCGAAAACCTATTAGTTTACCGGTTTTACTCTGAAAAACTGAACTGATTGAATAAAAAACTAAATGTAAACTTGTGGCATTTTGAGCAATAAAAAGTGAAAAGAAACAAAAAAAATTCAAGGAAGTCACATGAGACGCTTCCACGCTCTCAAGAGAGAGGCAGTGAGCTTCTGTGCACATTGCCAGAAGTGAGAGGTCACCCAGAAAGGGACATTTGCAGGATACATTTCCTCTCTTCCTGCTTCTTCCTTTAAGTCTGTGCAAAGTGTGTCTTTGTGTCATTATCAGATTGGACACACATTTCTCACAGAGGAGATGAAAGTGTTCCTTTTACTCGTAACATCTGCCCTCTGACGGTTTTGCGTCCCATAATGACCTCAAAGACATGGCCCGAGGAGAGCGATTATCACCCCTTCGTGCGCACTCTGGCTCCTCATGTGACCACTCGTGCGCCCATGTCTGTGTATGTGTGGTGGAAGAAGCATGAGTCTGTGTGTTGATGTGCATGTCGGAGTATGTCTGTACAGACATATGGCCTAACAAGCATGCATAAACGGCAGAAGAGCAGTGAGAAGGGGGATGAGTGTTTGGGGTCAAAGTGTCAACAAAGCTTACCTTGTCATTTCAAACAAGGCTTCCTTCTTCAATCTGTCCAAAATGCTGCTGGATCTTGTCTCTGTCAAGTTGAAGCAAAGAGCATGAAAGTGCAGACAAGAGTGCACTGCACACTGACTCCCTCTGGTGTACCTAAGTGAGAATGCAGGGAATTATTTCCAATGAATAACAGAAAAGCGAGCAGCACATGTTTTAATGAAAATTAGCTGGGAGAATATTTTGTCATATGTCAATCTCACAAATAATACAACAGAGTGGATGATAAGGGAGCAAAGAGTAACTCAAAGGAGTTACCAGACTTTTTCTCACCTGCCGCCTTTCAAATTGCATCAGTTGCTTAATTGATTTTTGAAAACTTGTTTTTGGTACTTTTAGCGCCATGAAAATACTGCTAAATAATAGCAGTACCTCCTTTTAAAGTGTCCTACGAACCCTCTACTTTTATAAATAATTACAAAAAGGGTGGAAGTGTCACTATCAGAATCGAATAGATATCTATTGGCTTCGGTCTTGGAAATACGCAACTTTTAGCGATAGCATCTCAGTTTGAGATCATCAGGATGGATTTCCGTGATTATCTTTACGAATATAACGTCACGAACAGAAAGACAAAGTGCACCGCAATTGGACACCATCGATGTCTCACATTTTCAGGTTTCAACCTGCCCAGGGTCCCTCTGCTGTAGGGGGCAAGCACCGGAGAGCCCACCTGAAGTGAAACTGTCTGCAGCTGCGACCGCTAGTAACCCCACTGACGTCCCTGCTGCCCCGAGCACGCGCCACCCTCCGCGCTCCAATCGCTGGTTGAGAAGTGTCGTGACGTCACTGGGAAGCTTCCGGGCTGGTAGCGCTGCTGGCCCGGTGATGCTTAGATTTTTTTTTTTTTATAATATCACTGTGCTTCATAGTTGTTCATTAAAGAAACCGGTTTTTGTGATTCCCGGCCACGCACAAGCCGCACTGGGAGATTATGTCCTTGCCCAGTGAAAGCGACGCTCACACGGACAAATACGCTCGCTCCGGTCCGTTGCGGCTCCGCCGGAGCGGCTGAGAAAGGAGGTGAGAATGTGCTGCGGTGTGGACGCTGCAGATGTTGGAGAGAGCGGCTGATTGTTAGCAACCGGCTCGGCTATCATCGCGACGCTTTCCCGCTTTTCTGCGCCCCGCACTCATAAAATGGATCATATCTAAGTCACGCTGTTCAGTTTCGACATGAATTAGGAGTAATAAACCGGTTTGGCCCACGAGCAGCATATTGGCGGCTGATGCGGCTGTTAGCCGAAGCTACATGCTAGTTTCTTTAGCTTTCTGCTTGTGTGTCTTAGAGCTAGCTGCTAATCTTATCTCGAATTTTTCACACTTCGAACGATTACATAGGTGAAGTGAAAAATCTTCACAGTGTCGCTTTGTCATACTGATAACGGGTTTTCCAACGATGAGCCGCTGATAGCATTTTATCAGCCTGGTATGTGCCGGCTGGTTCCTTATTTATGAGCGCTTATCACGTCCAACCATCATTTTCAATAAAAGGACACAAATATGAACTTATTCAACTGTTTTCGTTGTGACTCACTGATAACAAACGAATGAACATGAGAAACTTGCAGCGACTTCCCACTGTAAGCTACTTCTTCAACGTGGGGAAATGAATTGGGTATTCATATTTTTTTGGTTTGATTTCATGAGGCATGATGTGAGTTTTTTGTTCATTTTTACAGGCATAACATCAAGCCTTTAGTTAAAGGTTTAGTTGTCAGAAATGTATTGACAAAGTTGTTAAATGTACAGAAATGTTCCCTTTGCAGCTTTAGATATTCACAGGTTTTTGATCATATTGTGTCTCATGCGATCAGACAGTTTTATTCTTGATTGTCTTGTCTGCAAATCTTTACATTTATTTCTGAGAATCTGGGGAAAATGCTTTCTTATTGCAGTGTTTACTGTCTAGCTACATGGCAACAAACAAAATGCAAGAAGGTCGTGATCACCTGAGATGAATGGCTATGAGATGAAATGATCTTAATGATCAAGTGTAGGGAAAACGTGCAATCTAGCATCATCCAGTTGCACAGAAGCTCATTCGTAAGCCGACACTGCGGCGCTTATGTCAAATTTTGATTGATTTCACATGTCGACTGAGCGAGTGGCATTTATAATTTCCTATATAACGTTTTTTTTTAGTTCCCTCTCAATAGGCCACATCGGAATATACATCTGTGGTTCATTCATACATTGTGGTCGTGCTGGAATAGTATCTGGCAAAGGGAGTGTCTCCACCACAAGGACCGAACCTGTATTACCTGTGTTCGAGTAAACTGTACGGCTCTTCAGGTTGTGTGTCTTTTGTGTGTTTGCTCTGCCCACATACTGTAAAAATGTGACAGTTGGTTGTGGTATGTGTGTGGCTCTGAAGACAGGTGAGGCACATTCCTCTCTGTGGCATTGTTGCTGGAAAAGGGAAAGCGACTCAGTGTCACCGAGTCTTTTGGAACAAAGCTTTGCCTCTTGTGGTTGTTTGAACGGTACCTTTTAATGTTTGCATACATCCTGGAAAATCACAAGCTGTTTTTTTCCAGTCTTAGAAAACTTCTGGACAATTGTCGGGCTTCTGATGTCCTGGATTAGCCACTCAAACTTGCATGTTCCCTCAAAGAAACTCTGCTATCCAGTGTTTTTGTTTGTCTCTGTTGCTCAACTTTTCAGACCCTTAAGTGTTTTTGTGTTTAAAACAAAATAGAAATGTCCCAGGAGAAACCCCATCAATATATGTCGCTGTTATTATATTCAACAGTTTACGGTTATTTGAACAACCTAAAAAAGAGGAAGTTTGATTCACTTGCAAAAATTTCCATGCTGGAATGTCACAGTAAACTCTGAAATGACTAAATTACCCTCCACAGTGTGTTTTCACACCGTGTATGTTTTAGTCCTTAAAAGAACCCGAGACTGAAGTGCCGTGATCTGGACTTGGTCATAAAAAATCTCCCTGCGAGTGACTTTACTTTGTTTTTGGTTTCTGTTTCTTGGTGCCGGTGTTTGCATACGGTCAGGAGTGGTTCACTTTATCAGAGCGCTCTAGATTCCTCGCGGCGCTGTTACTTTAGCTGACCGGCGTATGCTGACCTCCCATGTGACCCTCTGGGCCTTTCCTTGTAAGCTGCAGAGTGAGTCACAGCCGACACTTCTAGCACAGTCATACTGAGTGGCTGCAGGGCTACAAGGCAAATTACGCTCCCGCCGTGAGCACACACTACAAATAGATGAGCTCTCCAGCAGACAGGCGCAGTTCAGCCGAAGGTGTTGTTTTTTTTCCGGTGTCTAGACGACGCAGGATAGTCTCAAGCACAGGATGTTTCATGACATTGTTGCTAACTTGTGTAGTCCATAGAAGGCGGCTTATTAGAGGGTGGCTTCAAATGAAGCCATTTGTAACCACAGTTGTCTATTTAAGGATGACCTCAGCTCATTTAGTCTGGATTATCTTCAGTTTAAGGGGAGGTTGCGGTTAACAACTGTCTTCATTACTTTAGCTCAAACTTCCTTTTGCAACAAATGTACTATCTATTATCTCACCGTCCGAGACTCTTGCTCTGTGAGCGGGTAAAGTGTCGAGTTGTCGTGACTCCCCTGTGAGTTCGTCCTCCATGTCGCAGGGCCAGCAGGTCAGATGGGAGGAATAGTGCTGACTGTGGGACAGACTAAGAATAGGCAGACACGATCTTCATGCAAATGATTATCTTACCGAGAGGCCGCTGGTCACGTTCACTGCAGCTCGAGTGCAAAACTGCAGATGCATCTTTTCTTTTTTTTTTTTCAAACCGTGCGTCTAAAATGTCACGTTGGGTCTCTGTCTTGCAGGTGTTGTGGACTTGCTGCACAGAAGAACCTCCAGCTGCACGCGTCAATACTCGCAGAGCAAGAGGGGAAAGCAGCGTGTCGTTACTCCCTGGGGTCTGAATCACCCCCGGCTCTGACTTCATCCCTCAAAGATGAAGTTGAAGGAGGATATTAATCCCCTGCTGCTGCAGGTTTTCCGCTCTGTGGTCTGGGTTTACTCCGTCATCACCTTCTTACCTTGGTACTTCTTCTCCGGAGCCGGCTCCAATCTGGAGCGAGCCCGTCGGATCAAGGCCCGCTCCATCAGCGGGCACCCGGCGGGACCCTACAGAGCGGTCAACAGCCAGGTGAAGCTGGTCGCGTGGCTGCACCCTGGGGTGGAAACTCTGGACAAGATGTTCGAGTACGCCGCCCAGAGGTTCCCACAGAGAGACTGTCTCGGCACCAGAGAGGTCCTGAGTGAAGAGGACGAGCTCCAGCCGAACGGGAAGGTCTTCAAGAAGGTGAGGGACACTGAGACGCTGGCCGTCTTAATAAATCTGTGAGCTTGCTTTACAGCTTTGTTTTGAAAAGTGATGCTGCTACTTGTGCAGTTTTTTTGGAGGGTGAATTTCTGGTGAGATTCCTTTGATAGTTGGGTCTGTACTGCAGAAAATAGAGCTAAAACTTCGTGATGGAAACGCAGCATCGACCTCGTGTGTCGGCAACAGTCTCCAATCCTCCTTTTTAGATTCAGTCCTTCACTGCTGCTGCGGGTTATTATAGGATGTCTCAGTCTGTCACAGGACACAGTGTGAGAGGATGTGGGTGGACAAGAAGCATCACCGGTCCCTTGTCTCGCAGCATAATTAATCGTTGCATAGTCGTGAAAGCCCTGCAGAGGGCACCAACCGCTTGTACACGAACGGCTCAGGCCAGTGTCAACATCTCACAGGGAGCAGGCTCAGGCTCAGTCCTTGGCTCTCTATTTGACTTAGTTTTTCGTTGTTTGTTCTCTGATATCATGGTAAAACATTGAAAGGTTGCCCAGATTCTCAGGTTATTCCTAATATTGATGGATGCACTCCTGGTTAACTCTTTTCTCTCTGCGTGTTGCACACAGGTGATTCTGGGGAACTATAACTGGCTGTCGTACGAGGACGCCTACCAGGCAGCAAAGTGCTTTGGCAGCGGCCTGGCGGCTCTCAACCAGAAGCCCCAGTGCAACATCGCCATCTTCTGCGAGACCAGAGCCGAGTGGCTGGTGGCCGCGCAAGCCTGCTTCATGTACAACTTCCCCCGTGAGTGCCGAGACAGAATGGCGTTCGCACATAACTCGGTAAACGTGCACTGGTGGGGAAGATTGAAGAGTTAATGTTTCGTTTTAATGCGACAGTTGTGACCCTGTACTCCACTCTGGGGCCGGTGGCCATCGCTCACGGCCTGAACGAGACCGAGGTGACTCACATCATCACAAGCAAAGACCTGCTGCAGACCCGCCTCAAGGTGAGTACTTCCTGTCCACATCACGCACAGACAGAACTCTAAAAAGGAGAGTAGAGAAGGGCTTTATTGAGGGCTTAAACCTTGAATTTCAACGAGTTCACTTCGTTTAATTACTTCTCTCCTTCATTTTCCTGCCACGTATATTCGACAGTCTATCCTGTGCGACGTGCCGAGGCTGCAGTATGTCATCGTAGTGGACAGTAAGCCCACCAGCTGGCCAGACATCCCCAGAGGCATCATGGTGTACAACATGGACGCCGTCAAGGAGATGGGATCCAAGCCCGACAACAGTGCGTATCGGTGCCGGGTGATTAATTAAAAAGGTTTCTAATTTTGTCGGGGAGAACGGAAGTGCACCGACGGAGGCTTAACGCAAAGCCAACGCGCTGATGTGTAATTAAAGTGATGCGCTGTTTGTGGCGATGGACCGAGAAGAGATCAAATCACTGCCGACCGAATGATCGGTGTTCTGCTGTGGGACCACTTTCCTGGAAAATGAGCAGGAGCAGAAATCTTATGTTGTGCTTTGTTTCTTTTGTTTTCAACCCCCAAAAAACTCAAATTTGAGACCCCACTTTTGTAAAACCTCACCGGTAGTTTCACCATCTCTGACGGCTCTTCTCTGATCGCTGCCTCTCTGCTTTTGTGTCTCTGCAGTTTCGGTCGAGCGCAGAGAGCCGCTGCCTTCGGACATCGCCGTCATCATGTACACCAGCGGCTCCACAGGCATCCCCAAGGGTGTCATGATCTCCCACGGCAACATCATGGCGGGCATCACCGGAATGGCCGAGCGAATCCCAAACATCAAGTACGGCCCGCCGTTTTTCCACTTCCTCACACATCATCGTCATCATCATCGTCCCCTCTGATGGTTTACAAAGTGCTCCTAATTTCGTCTTCTCTGTTAATTACCGTGTTGATTTCTGTGCTGGCAGTGAGACAGACACCTACATTGGCTACCTGCCTCTGGCCCACGTTTTGGAGCTCAGCGCGGAGCTGGTGTGCATCTCGCACGGCTGTCGCATCGGCTACTCGTCCCCGCAGACTCTCGCCGACCAGGTCGGTGGATAAATGGTTGAAACACTTTGTTGGAGGCTCAGAGAAGATGTTTTGTTCAGTTAACTGAAACTCGCCACATATCTGTCCCCTTCCACAGTCCACAAAGATAAAGAAAGGCAGCAAAGGAGACACCAGCGTGTTGAAACCGACACTCATGGCTGCTGTACCAGTAAGTTTGATATTACTCCTTTCGCTGTTGTGTTATTGTTACTATACTTTGAGTGTGGCAAACATATTTTTATCCACTTCAGTTTTGTTTTTTTCTTGTTTGTTTGGAGGATGTTTGGTCATCAGAACATGCAGAGGAGGAGTCATTTCTCGGCGCTAAATTTAGCTGTTTGTGTTGAGTTTGTCAGGTTTTTTTTAATCAATGGGTCACAACTTGACACAATTTCTTTTGGGCCTCAAGAATGACGCATATGACTCGTGTCATTGTGTACTGGGCTCCAAGCCAGAGTTAGCTCCGCTCGTGTGCTACTTGTGAATCAACACCACAAGACTGAATGTCGCAGTTTGTTTGGCTTTGACGCTGTGACCAAACACTTGTGGAGGGAATTAAATTCTGCTTTCGTCCAAATATTTGGAAAAATCCACAAAATATCATGTTACACTTGGTCGTATTTGTTTCCACGTCCAAGTCTAGGTTTTTTTCATCCGGGAAATATTTTGTAATTTTGTTTGTGCAGAAGAACAACAAGAGAATTTCTCTCGGTACATATTTGGCCGAAACATAACAACACACTGCGGTGGGCCTGCCGCTCGTTTACTGACGTTAGCCTGGAATGATGCTGTTCACCAGCGTTCGTTCCATCAGAGGCGACCCTGACCCACCGTTATCAATCATCCTACGAGACGGCAGATTTTAAAGGTCAAAAGTGTTTACCGACTTTATCCGCCTGGTGTGTGTGCGTCTGTGTGTGTAGGAGATCATGGATCGGATCTACAAGAATGTAATGACAAAAGTGGAAGAGATGAGCAAACTCCAGAAGACGCTGTTTGTGCTGGCTTACAACTACAAAATGGAGCAGATCTCTAAAGGCTACAGTACGCCTCTCTGTGACAGGTAACACACAACAACGTGCAATCAAAAGAAAGCTTCGATTCCTTTCTCTATTGCAACTGAGCCTCTTCCCCTGAGTCATCGTTGACAGTTTTACCTCACTGATTTGTTTCATTTCTCCTCAATTCTTCTTGTTTTCTCCAGTTTGGTGTTCAAACGTGTGCGCGCACTTCTGGGTGGGAACACGCGGGTGCTGCTCTCCGGAGGAGCGCCGCTGTCCGCCGCCACGCAGCGGTTCATGAACATCTGTCTGTGCTGCCCCGTGGGGCAGGGTTACGGCCTGACGGAGACGTGTGGCGCCGGCACCATCAGTGAGGGTAGGCGAGGAGGGGGGAGAGACATGAAACGCGTGGTTGTTTTCTCTGCTCTTTGTGGAAATGAGCTCCAAATGACTGTTTATGTGATTTGCCGCGAGTGCTTGTTGTTACAGTGCTTTGTTTGCTGTTGTTTTCAGTTTGGGACTACAGTACAGGCAGGGTGGGAGCTCCGCTGGTGTGTTCAGAGATCACCCTGAAAGACTGGGTGGAGGGTGAGTGAGGTGGCAGCGCGTCGGTCCAGAAACGGGCTCGGTGGTGACGCGTCTGTTCTAACGAGGCCGTTCTGCGTGCCCTCCCCCCCCCGCAGGAGGTTACTACAGCACGGACAAGCCCAACCCGCGAGGAGAAATTGTGATCGGCGGTCCCAACGTGACCATGGGTTACTACAAGAGTCAGGGCAAGAACCAGGACGACTTCTTCATGGACGAGAAAGGCCAGCGGTGGTTCTGCACGGGGGACATCGGAGAGTTCCACCCTGACGGGTGCCTCAAGATCATCGGTCAGAAAGCCCACACAAATGTGTTCACAATGACAAAATAGTGTTTGTGCTGGCATGTGTTTTCACTTTGAAGAGGGTAAAATGTGTTTTTCTTTGCGCAGATCGTAAGAAAGACCTGGTGAAGTTGCAGGCAGGCGAGTACGTCTCTCTGGGAAAGGTGGAGGCCGTTCTGAAGAACTGCGCGCTCATCGACAACATCTGTGCCTATGCCAACAGGTACGAGCTGCTCACGCTGCCTCTCAGTGTGTTTGTCGTCTGGTCACGCATGCACGCACACACGCACACACAAAGTGCTGCTTTCTTAGTCTTCCGTGTACCACTGTAAACTCAAACTTCTGCTCCTGCGTCGCAGCGACCAGTCGTACGTGATCAGCTTCGTGGTGCCTAACCACAAGCAGCTGATGGCGCTGGCAGAACAGATGAATGTGAGGGGCACCTGGGAGGAAATCTGCAACAACCCTCAGATGGAAAAAGAGGTTCTTCGCATCATCACAGAGGCTGCAATCTCTGGTAAGAGTCTGTTCAGAGAAGACCCCAAAAAATCTCTCTGTTTCTTTCTTGTTCTGTGGCAAATGTTTGTCCCCAAAACACTGTTGGAGTAACATGACAGCAAATAGTCATTACAGAGCCAAAGTGTGACACGCTTTGTTCAGTAGTCTGCGCAGACTTGGCGAGGTCGCACCCGTGGTTGGTGTCAGGCTTTGCGCCCCGTGCTGTACTCTCTCTGTGAAGTCTGACTTGTGACTCTGTGCTCTCCTCCTCCTCCAAACAGCAAAACTGGAGCGATTCGAGATCCCCAAGAAGATCCGTCTGAGCGCCGAGGCCTGGACTCCGGAGACCGGCCTGGTGACGGACGCGTTCAAACTGAAACGCAAGGAGCTCAAGTCGCACTACCAGGAAGACATTGAGAGGATGTATGGTGGAAAATAACAGACGTACACACACACACACAGACACACACACTCCAAACAACACAAACACATCCACACATATACTTACGAGCTCAAACCATCAGGACTACTTTGAGAGGAGTTGCATTATTACAGTAACCATGCGCCGCCTCCTCAGCTTCCCTGCAACCAGCTTCGATCAAAGCGGGGTGGGGGGGAGGTGGGGGGTCTTTTTGAATACGGCTTAGTGCGCTCTGTCAAGACCAAGAAGCGGGAAAAGATCCGTCGCCGAAGCCTCGCCGCTCCGACGGATCGGACCCCAGGGTGGCGCCTGCGTTGAACCTTTTGCACGGCTCGAAGTGAAACAAATGTTTAGACGATCTCTTATTTCAGCGCGTCCTCTCTGTCGCTTCCTCCTCTTCGTCTGGCGAGCGATTCGGCGCTCCAGCTCGGCTGTAAACGTGTGGCGCAGATGCCTGGCGGGGACGCGGGGTAGCGTGAGCTGGACGCATCCCTCCGCGGCTCCTCGGTAACATTCAGGTTGGAATCGTTGCAGGGAACTGTCATCTGTGTTTATTTTGTTGGGCTTTTTTTATTGCATTTTGAATCTTCTCGTTTGTTACGTCAGCTTTTCGACTTGATGAGCATTTTTTTTCTTTCTGTGTGAGGACTTGTTGCGAAGCCATGAGAGATTTAGCATTAAGACGGTGATTTTTTTTCTTACGGTTATGTTTGTTATTCAGTTTTTTTCTTATTGCTAATTGTTCTGTTTACAAGCTTTATTCCTTGTTTTCCTGTCATGTTTGGCCCTTTTCCATCAGTGCCTACTCACCTCTACTTAGCTCGACTCTACATGGTTTCAGTTTTGGTTTTCTGACGCGTTTTCCGGCCCTGCTCGTCGCACACTCCAAATTTCGTCCTTGATCTGGCAGTTTGGCCTCGTTCATATAAGCAAACCTGCCGTTTTTTTAAGCTCTGCAACAATCTGTTACCGAAGAAAAAATGCAACAAACTTCTTCCAGGTCGCCAGCATGTTTGTAGCCTGAACAGCAAGTTCAAACATCACCTTTATGTCGACCAGTGTTGCGTCACGTTACATACAAAGAACAGCAGGCAAGTTTAAACTCCAACCTGAACCGTGTAGAGTCGAGCCATGGAAAACTGAGTTGGTACTAACAGAAAAGGGACTTTTTTTTCTTTTACTTTTGCCTGTGTCCCAAAGTTTGTACACTTGAGTGTGTGTTTACTGACTTGAATAGTTCATCAGATCGGGCCTGCACTCCCCGGCTCTCCCACCAGGGATCACTAACATCAGCTCATCGGGGTTTGATTACTTTTGTTTGAACGGTTCACCGACATCCACCAGCCCTGCCGCGTCCGCCACATCCTGCTCCATTCTCGACCAATTGCACCGTAGGGATGTCTCCAAGGGAAATGTACTTACCGTAGGAAGCTAGTTACATTAGCGTAGCCTCTCGTTCATAGCTGTCCAAGTTACTTCCGGGTGCAAATGTACACACTAAACCTTTTGTACTCCAGAACGACTAACTGTTACGTTGGGTCCTTTGTTATTTTTTTTCCTTCCAAATATTAAATACGAAATGAATGTGCAATATTTATACTCAAATTTTAAACCGAAGTATGTAAGAAAGGAAAGAAACGCACAGTCAGTAGCCCCTCCATGGTGTGTAACGTTTCATAGGAAGACCCCTCGCAGGTAGACACACTGATTAGGGAAGTGTAGACGTATCCCGCTCTGAACACCATACTGTGCTGAGCCTGTAAATGTTCCTCAATACGACTGTAAAATGTAATATTTGGCATTGTAGAAACTGCATGACGACAAGTGTGCTGCGACTGTACCGCAGCACTTGACGATACGGAAGAATCCATTGGAGCAACTGAAGGACGGTCACACTCCCATGTTTTAATAGCGAGTGTGAGTTCTCTTCATCCTGGTTTTATGTGTATGATGATGTTTGTGCAGTGTATATAAAATGATCTGCGACTCCTGCGGGGTTCCGTCACCTGCTGTTTATTTGATCTCATGTAAAGAAAGCAGAAAAGATTGCGTCTCGTTGGGTTTTCAGATTGCTGGTGGTTTCTCTTCAGCATCTCGCGTCGTTAATTCGCACGCACTCGCTCATCCTCAACATCGGCCCTGCAGACGCCCCTTCCCCCCCGCCCGCATCCCCCAGCGTTACTCGCATTGATTCAATCCCAGTCCGGTACTCCGATCACTTCTCTTTATCGGATGTTCTTTCAGCTTGCGTAAGTTCAAAGTGGGAACAAGCGACTCCTTTCCCGTTTCGACCGGAAATGTCTCTCCCCGACATTTCACGGGAACGTCGGCAGCCGACTGTGCCGTTTGCTGCTGTTTTGTTTTTATTTTGTTTTGTCTTCGTTCTGCCTGGCTCGAGGCAGCTAGTTGCCTTCCGACACACGTGAGCTGTCTTCAGGGGTCTCAAGAATGTGAATCACTCCCCACATGCATCCTACTTGCATCCGACACCCCGACGAAGTGACGACAGGCGGGTGGTGCCAACGATGGAGCTCCTCTTCGTAAAGCAGAGGAGACGATCAAATAAGTTCCTCCAAACTACCAACAACTGTACAGGTGTAAAAACCTCCTGTTGATATATTTAATAATCTTTGTTACTGACCATTTTTTGGGGGAATGCAAAAGGAGGGCAGCGATGGGGGGTGTTTGGGGTCCTCCTCGTTTTTGTGTGGTTACGTGGCCCTGCAAGCTGAGCTGCTGCAAGTGTCTCCCTTATTTATTTGTGATTTGGCCTTGAAATTTTATTATGTAATGAAATAAAGAACAGGTTTGTGTTGTAAGAATGGTCTCTGGTTTCTTCTTGGAGTGTCTGTTTTGTCGTTTCTTGAACTCCGTGCATGTTAAACACCTGAACCCAGTTGAAAAACGTGGGACATGTGATCGGCGGCTTGATTGGAGTCATCCTGGCAAGCGGAGTTGCCATGGCGACGAAGGCCAGCGGATACGTGGTTTGCGATAAACCCTTGTGGCTGCTACTGAACACACAGTTCTGGGAGTCAACCTTCATCCAGAGCTTGTAAACAAAAGCCCCCCCCCCCCACCACCACTACCCTAACCACCCACCCACCACGATCACCTCCACCTCCCTCCTCCCTTCTTTGTTCCTCTCAAGCACTCAAGAATTAATTTTCACAAGATGTTCAATCACAGATCTGTGAAATCCTTCAGTCGAGGCGAGGACGTTTCTGCGTCTGTTCACGCCGTTCAAATGTCATCCCGCCTGTCTGCCTCTGCAACTTTAAAGAGGAGAACAGAGATGTAATGATTTTAAAACAATTGCATCACCTCTGGGCCTTTTCACCCATTGATTATCTTTGCAATGGACTGATCACTATCTATAAAAACTGTCAGAAAAAAACAGCATGATGTTTACATAACAGACTCAAAAGGACCTTTACTCCTGCTCTTATCTGCCATTTTTAAATACCGCATAATGTTTGTGTAATTGGTTGTGTGATTTTGATCTTGTTTGAGTCAAATTGTAATTCATTGATAAGGAAGATGCACTGGAGCCTGAACGGTTTCCAGCCTGGGGTCCGGGTCCGAACCCTCCTGTGGGTTTTTCTGTGCTGCCATGAGAACCAAACACTGGTGAAAACGCTTCGTCTTCGACGTGCTAAACTTGAGAAATTCAAAATAATCCCCTTGGAGGACATTGGCTCATTGGAGTCCAGCGGTTGCAACATCCGGCGAGGAAATTAGATCTAATTGAAATATTCACATCTTATATTAAAACAATCTTTTGGCGACTTTCAATGAGCCAAAGCGTTCGTAACATCCATCAGATGTCACGGTCTGCATCAGCTTGAACAGCGTGTGGTTACAAGTCAACTTTGCATATGTGCTTCGTGCAGTGTTGACAGGTTTGAATGTAAATGAGGGATTTGAAGGAGGTCTGCTTGCACGTCATGAAGTTTGATATTGAATCAGCTGAAGCAGCGTCTGATGCGTTCGAGGACGGCTCGTTCTGTCTCCCGCACGTCGTTTAAAAGGCGGTAACCGTCGAGCGACTCTTCAAACCCCTCCTCCCCTCTCTCATCCCTTCATCCTGCCCGATGGGACGAGCGAGTGAGTCAGAAGCATAATGCTCCCTTCATTGGCACACTGATTGTGACGCACGCGCACACACACACACACACACACACACACACACACACACACACACACACACACACACACACACACACACA
>JASSRZ010000042.1:1047843-1069729 GCA_032164315.1 Malacoctenus gilli | reverse complement strand
ACACACACACACACACACACACACACACACACACACACACACACACACACACACACACACACACACACACCTTTTGTCTTTTGTTGAAGGGATGATTCAGAGCGCAATGGCTTGCAGTCATTAACATAAACAAGGTTGGGGTAAAAAAAAAAAGGCGTCAGAAGGAGGCGACAGGTTGTAATAAAGGGAGAAAAGCAGAGCTGAGGCTGACGGCTCGGCGGGAGGCAGAGAAGGAAAAAGGAGCTGCAGAGGAGAGACGTGAGAAATGTGCTGCAAATTGGGGAACAGCGTCTGATGTCATGTAAAGGAAGAAGATGAGGTCCGAGGCGAAGTCGCAGGCAGGAAGGTGATAAATCGCGGCTTCATCAGCGCGCAGAAACGAGCTCGGAGGTGGAGCTTAAGAAGAGATTGCGCGGTGGAGTTTCCTGTCTGCCATCATCCGCAGAATCTGCAGACTTTATCTGACTGCCGAACTAAGAGACAGACCAAAAAAAGAATCTCCTGAGATCCGGTCTGGACCCATCTGTGCATTTCAAAAATGTTCTATTACATTTTACTTTCAAGTTGTATAAAGTTTTATTTGTCCCTTTTTCCAAGGCTGCCGAAGCTTTGTGTTGCACTGTTCACTTCAAAGACGCTAACGAGATGGTCGTTTGTGCAGAAAGCCGACGTCTTTCATCCTGAACTAACTGGTGAAAATGAGACTGGCGTCGAAAATCTTCCTCCAGCTCAGCCAGAAAATAAATTAGCGTTATCTGGCCAAATGTCAAAATGTCTCTCCCTTGTTAAAAAAAACAAAACAAAACGAAAGATGACCATTAGCGGCGGAGGAAGTGGAGGCTCTGCTGTGCTCATTAATTCAGAGATAATGTCTGATTCACTCCTACAGGTTTCCAGCTGCATTCCTGCAGCATGAGGTGGACATGTGCCCTTTTCAAAAGAGACAGCGGGCCGAGACGAATCTCCTCCTTCCTCTCCTGATGCGGCCCAGACGGCGGACTCCTCCTCGGCTCATATCCGCTCCTCGGCCGCGACGGCTCAGACAACATACTGCGGTTCTAATCATCCTCCTTTCTGTTCCCAAAACCACCTGCCGGCTGAAGACAGAGACCAGGCTTCCTGCTGTAATTGGCACGGTGCGGTGGATTAGCAGGACAGCTACAGTGAAGACTACCGCTGCATATGCAGGGCCGGCTTTAGACATCTTGGGGACCTAAGCAGGAACATTTCTGGGGGGGCCCCATTTTTCAACAAAGAAACAGCCAAGAGAGACACTGCCTATGCCTATATATGGTGTGCATTATTCTTGGACCTGTATCGACATGATGGTCCATTAATTACTGCTAAACGAAACACCGAAACCTGTATGGATGTTATGCATATAGCCAGAAATAGCATCCACTGCGTGTTGAGTCTTACGTTAGTAAATGCATAAAGAGCAAATTGCTTCTATATTCTAAAGAAAAGTGAAGCTAAAATCTGAAGAAATGCAAACAGGAACGAACTATTTACTTGATGTCACATTCAGGATGTTTCTTCATTCTGTAGTCGTAGATGTTGAAGGGGACAATAAAACCAAGATTACATCACCGAAATGTTCATATTGGCATGGGAAATTGAAGCAGATATAGGGACAATATACCTTGAACCAGTGTAGTGGTCGGTGCTCCCACCTCCCAGCAAAAGTCTTCCAGGATGGAGCCTGAAAAGATCTTTACTGTATCATGGTCTCAATGTGCACGATTTGATTTCCTGTTTCTTCTCACAGTCTAAAAAACACAATTGTGTCATAAACTGGGGACCAAAATTGTCTCTCCGTGTGTCCATGTCTCTCTCTCTCTATGTCCTGTGATGTACTGGTGACCAGTCTTCAGCTGGGACTATTTCCAGGACCCTCAAACCCTAAACGAGAACATCGCAAATGAATGAATGAAGCAGTGGTGTCCTTTATTTTCCATCCCTTGCCGGTTTTCACCGCCCCTCCCTCAAAGCACTCTGGACCTGAAGCAGAAGGAAGGCTGTTACGAGAAAAGAACGTCTCACTCAAGAAACCAACCGTCTGTCTATCTGCACTAACCTGTGCGGACAGATGAAGGAGGAGGCGGATGAGAGACCGTCTCCATGGAGACGTTGGTTGAAAGGAAGGTGCGGCGAGTGCGTTGGTGACGGGCCGTGAAGAGGTGAGGGTGATGCAAACCAATGAAGCATCAGAGAGCGTAACCACACATGACTCCTTCTTTCTTTCAACCAGTCATCGTCTTACTTGTACTTGACTTATTATGTGCTACAGCCTGTTTCAACCCTTTTATAGTATTTGTATTCATCAAGCCTTTTGTTGCACTGGTAGGCTTTTGTTAACAGTGATAAATTCCTTGTATGGGAGGTCGGAGGAGGATAGCAGCGAGGCCAATGGAAGATAAAACAGTGAGGATTCCGAACAAAAAGGGAGAAAGACATTAAAACTTGATGACATTAAAGCAGAAGGTGCTCCAGAGAGTTCAACAGTGAAGGTTTTACGCTCGTCAGAGTTGAGAGACTGTCCAACCTCATCCCTGCTTTAGAAAATGAGACACGCAAGACTTGAAGTTGCACAAGAAAAAAACCCAAAAATAGCTTCACCTTCCTCCGTTAAATGTACTGAATGCGCTCCTTTAAAAGGATTGCTACTCTCTGACCTGCGAGCTCAGGTGAGTCATCGGTCCTTGAGCCATTTTTCTCAAAGCAAGAAGCTGAACACTGAAAAAAGCTTTGAGTTAGAGCTCCGTGAGTCAGTCAGTGTGTGTGTGTGTGTGTTTGCATGCTTGTGTGCGTGTGTGATTGTGACGCATGCTCACCATTGTCTCGCTGGTATCTTTCACTTCCCACAGCTTTGACGGACGTTTGGGTAAACAGCAGCAGCGTCCCGATCGACTGCAGCTGGTTCTGGCAAGGGAGATGGAGAGAAACGCTCTGTGGATGGAGGCAGATTCTGCATCGTCAAACAGTTCAAACGACTAAATTATACAGGTGAAAAACAGACGTGGGGTGAATGCAAATCAGACAAGATCCAACACGCTTGTATGTGCAACATCCCAAATGTACAAATCAGCAACAGAAGTTCCGAGTAAATTTTACACGGAAGCTCTTTTTGTGGACCAGATCGCGTAACACAAAAGGACACAACATTTCTAAAACCTGTCATTTGGTCCAGCTCAGGTTGGCGACACTGTTTGCTTGCACAAGGACTAACGTTGTCTTTACCTCACTGTTTCACATCGGGGTCACACCACAAACTTGAACTGTTTTGGAGATATGCATATTATTGGTCACGTTCTACGCACACAGACTTAATCCCATCTTTACTTCAGTCAAAGCAAACTGAAACTTTATGTTTCTTGAATCATGTGATGACGCTTCTCACCTGTTTCTTCACGTGTCATCATGCGTTTTAGGTGATCACTCGCGGAAGAAGTGGAGTGGCTAAAGTTGGAGTGCTATGCCGTCTGAAAAGACTTGTTCACGCCATCAACTCTGCAAAAAGTGCTTTTAAATGGTCGAGTATTGAGGGTCCTTTCCCAGGATAAACAGTCAGAGTGAAGGAGCATTTAAGTAATTTGCCAAAGTCAGTGAGAGACTGAGAGTGGCACTAATGAGTTGTTATTCAATCACTATCATTTCTCCTGTTCTCCTGCTTTTCAGTGCCATTTACTGAGGCAGAGAGAGAGACGTAAACAGAGCGAGAGGAGGGCTGCAGCCACACCGAGCTGTTTGGTTTGGGGTTGTTTTTTTTTAAATGGCTGAAAGTGACTCGTCTGTGTCCGGAACAATGCGCGCAGACAGCGCGCCGCAATCCCTGCAGAGGAATTACAGATTCAGCCAGTGAATCCTTCACCAGACGGAGCCTGCTGGGACTCCGGTTTAGAAATCTCCGATCCATCACTCAGCTCCAACACGGCGCCCAAGGGGTTGTTGATGTGAGTTACACAACCACAGAAACAAAAAGGAAAAGCAAACAAATTAGCACACACGCACACAAATACACACACATATGAGGCGCGTATCTGGAAGCTGCCACATTCGAAACCTTGCCAGCTCACATTAAACCTCCCACTGAGACACTTTGGTGCTGATCTGTTGCCGAGACGGTGGCAGAGATATGTCTTAAAGAAATAACACAACCTGCCTGTTCAGATTCCGTCAAGTATTGTGTGTTGTGCCTGAGCTCTTGCTAACATATTGAAGCAACCATCTGTCTCATTCATTTTAATAAAGGCGTCTTTTTTGCCAGCGTTTCTGTGCACGTGTTATGAGATTCAAGGCTGTGCAGATATGCTGAGAAATGATGCGCCTCTTCCGTGACCACATCCAACGGCAGCTTCACCTCTCTGACAGCAGCTCGCTGGTTGCTGTGACCTGTGGAGCATCTGCGGTCCCTCGGGGTGAAGGCTGCTTCTGAATAGAGAGGTGTGATGTCAGAGGAGTGATGCTGAGGGATTAACCAACGCATCCCACAACACGACTCCACGCGCGGCGCTCTCCATCAGCCTCTTCATCTGTGACATTGTTTAGTTATTATTCTTTCTTCTTTCTTTGTTCATCCCCTTTTGCTTCCTGTCTTGTGTACTCGTGAGATGAACGGGCATGCAGCAGAAACAGCAGCAGCAGTAAGGCAGACGGATGTGTCTGCTAATACCAGGAGGCTCTCTGCAGCTCCTCCGCTGTCAGAGCGCAGCCGGCTGACGGCACATTCAACTTGAGAAACACCTCCAGCGCTGTCGACGTAACGATGACACGCTGTGCACCCGCTGATGAGGATAGAGTGAATGAAGCAGACATTTTTCTCTCCTCAACCTTTTTTTTTTCCTCGAGATAAAACGACCGAATCTCGGTGTGAACGGAAAGCACAGTGGATGCAATTAGATGAAAATGTGGGGAGCTGAAACGGAGGAGCACTTAATGCCGACGTGTGTTGAGGTGGGTGTCAGAGGAAATGGAGCAGATAGTTAAAATCACTTTAGAGGCTCTGAAGGAGGTTGGGCATCTCTGGAGCATCACGGAGGATAAAATTAGCCCGCTAATGTATTGGCTGAGCTTGTAGGGACCAAACAACAAGGAAGGCTGCAGGTTAAACATAGAAGAGGAGCGCACGGACGAGGACATTAGAATAAATTGGCAGATGCGGCCACAGTTTGAGAAGCAATTATTGGTCCTGTTGCAACGAATCAAGCGTTTCAGGACTTGTAAATTACTCATTGTTTTCCTCGCAATGAATCTAATCTTTGTATGCATTAAAATCCATTAGTGGAGCTTCTGGTGAACTTCTTGAGTCTGAATCTGCAGGAGGCTGGTCTGATGTCAATATAACCGGAAGCCTTTTGTATATTCCTGGAAGCAGGCGTGAGTGTTTGGCTTCACTGTAATGTGGCAGATCAGAGATTCCAAGCGGGGGTCCATGACCTTTATTAAAGGCTGTTAACGCTCCAGGAATAAATGGTCGCAAACAACTCTTCTGTGTGATATCAATAGGACCGACTTTTTGAACAATAACTACAAGTCGATGACTTATTGATAAAAGAAAATGCCAGAGTTTACTCAGTTGGTCTTTTGAGCTGAATAGAAAACTTTGCCCCCCCAAAATCGTGACCTCAACCCCCCCCCCCCCCATCCTCCTCCTTCATCTTGTCGACCGGCAGGACGGTGCAGATTTGGCCGCCGGCCGTCAGAGGGGTGTTTATCAGCGCCTGTCAGAGGTGAGAGAGAGAGAGAGAGAGAGAGAGAGAGAGAGAGAGAGAAACTGCGACAGCAACTCCGCGGTGGGTTTCAGCCTGTGAGTCATCGCTACGGGGTTTAACTCTTCCTGTGCCAGAAGGAGAGGAACGATTACTGCTTTTTAAAAACTATATCCAAATGGCAAAAACTGCACATTTACTGTTACAAACAATACCTCAAATACGTCTGAAACGTATCTTTTAATAGCTTTGGAAGCTGAAATTAGGATAGACCTTTTTTAGTATATTCTCTGTTTAAAGAAAGCAAACAATCCAAATAAGGCGTTTTTAAATAATAAGTCCATGTCCGATCTCTCAGCCTTTTATTAGAAAACCACGTATCGACTAGATATTTGCACGCCTCACTTGTAAATGGACTTTTCGCTGTTTGCTCTTTTTAATCCTCGCTTCATGCATTAAAAAGAATCTTTCTTTGCCGAGCGGCGCTGTGCAACAGAGTGGCTATTTTTAATCCACTCCTTAGTATGCCATATCATAAACCTGAATCATTTATATGGATTTTTTAGGAGCGGCGATTGCGTGCGTCGTGTGATGACGCAGTGGTCAGGTGTTGCCTCATATAACGAAAGGGAGCTGTCCAAGTGCTGAAAACAGAAGAGAACAGCACCGCTCCCGAGGAGATGCCATACGTCTTTCCTGCTGTCTGAGCTTTATTTCCAAAGGTAAGACACGCACTTTCAAAATAAATCACAGCTCTGATGAATACCCAAATGTATCCGATTGAGGGATCGTCCGTAGATTTGGGATTTCTTACGATCTTTGCTGATCACAGACCACTTGAGGTGACAATGGGGATTTCACGCGTGATAAAAATGTAGTCTATAATCCTCTGTTTCTGGTTTTTAACGAGTTCAAGCTGAGAGAGAGACAATAAACGCGAATACGAGCGTTTTTTAATTAAGGTTTGTGTTGTCAAGAGGACATCGGATGTGGAGGTTGCCCATAACAACGCGGGGAGTGACTCATCCAGGGATGTGAATGTATCCCCTCTCGCACGGAATCGTATCATTCAATTTGCGGAGCGTAGCTCGCTGATCTGAATACAAATATCGGATCAAAACAGAGGACCTTATTTATTGCATTGGAGTAGGATTTGAGACATCTCGGTGAGCTCGGACGGAAGAAATCTTTGGTAAATGTAATTTTTTCCCCCCGATTCTTCAACTGAAATCGCTTCCTCTGTTGTTCTACAGGTAATAAATTGCCTATAATGCTGCATTTCCACCACAAGTTGCCCGCGGGGGGAGCCGTGGTTCTGCTCGCCTTCCTGCTCCATGGATGCGCCGTGCAGACTGCGTCTCTCTCCCGCCACTACAGACCCCGAGGCGGGGAGAGTGAGGGGCAGCCGGGCGCCTACCCGCCCAGCTCCGACATGCTCAAAGCCCTGGAGTACATCGAAAACCTGAAGCAGCGGAACGGGGGTCGCCCCGAGCCCGTGGATTACGACGAGGTGGAGAAGTTCAGGGTCCTGCTCCAGCTCGCCTCGCAGCAGGACGGGACTCCCGCCGCGGATCGCCAGCCCGCCGCCGGCATGCAGAGGCAGGACATTACCGCCGAGCAGCTGATGAAAGCGCTGCTCAAGTCTCTCCAGGATCAGGCCGGGAGGGAGGCGAAGCTGAGCCCCGCAACTGCGCCCCGCAACGACCGCCGCACGCACAGGCACCGCACCAAAGACACCGAAGTCCCCGAAAGCGCGCCGATGGACTACGGGAACTTCCCCCGGCCACACAAGAAGTACCCGCTGATGTTCGAGGACGAGGAGAACACGGACGCCTCCAAACGGGCCACGGAGGACCTGGACGAGCAGTACACGCCCCAGAGCCTCGCCAACCTGCGGTCCATCTTTGAGGAGCTGGGGAGGATGCCCACGCTGGGCGGACAGAAGAGAGACATATTCGGGGACGACGAGGACGAAGAGGAGGACGGCTTCAGCCTGAGAAGTCAGGCGTACGAGGACGTCGCCGGGGGGGAGGAGTGGGTCCCCGTGGAGGAGAGGCAGGAGACGGAGGAGCTGGTCAACGGAAGCCACGAGGAGATGGAGAGAGCCCTGGGTGAGCAGGAGGACTTCGAAAGGGAGGAGATGCAACGGCGGGCCAGCCAGGACCAAGAGGAGGCCGACGACGACACCAAACTGGTCGACTACTACCTGTTGAAGGTGCTGGAGATGAGCGACCAGACGCAGAAGAGGGACAAGACCGGCGAGCAGAGGAAGAGGCTGATCCGCCCGTCCATCGTGGACCCGCGGACGGTGAAGGAGCTGCTGCAGCTCTCCCTCAAGCTCCACGTCCCCCCGCAGGACCTCATCGACATGCTGCTCACGGAGGAGCTCAGGAAGCTCCACCGCGACCCCCAAGCCATCGGCCGCTACACCACCGGCCAGACGCCCAAGATCCGCTACTTCAGCCGCAGACTGCCGGTGAAGAGCAAGCCCGCCCAAGACGACATGGACAGGGAGGACTTTCTGGACATCATCGGGGTGGAAACGATCAGCAACGAATACCCCGTGGTGCAGAGACCCATGAAGACCCCCGTGGACAGGGTGCAGGTGTCGTCCAACCCCGCCGCAAACTCGGGTCCCATCAAGATCCCGTCGCCGTCCGGGCGCCGGGAGAACCTGTTCCTGTCCGAGCTCAACAAAATGCCCCTGAAACGCCAGACCGACGCTGCCGCCGACGACGACGACGAGGACGGTGACGTGGAGGACGAGGTGACCACGTACCTGGCCGCCAAAATCCTCACCGAGTACCCCAACAACATCGCCAAGCGGGACACCCAGGCGCAGCTGAAGGGCCAGTTCCCCTACGAGCTCTACGAGCGCGCCATGAAGGACTACTTGGGCCAGGCGGACGCGGACCAGAGGCCGGTGGCCAAGAGGTTAGCCGAGGAGGCCCCGGGGGAGGAGCAGGAGGAGGGCGTGAACCCCACGGAGGTGCAGGGCAACGAGGAGGCGGCGGCCAAGACTTCGGCTCCGAAAACCATCAAGGAGGAGGAAGAGGAGGGGGAGAAAGAGCACCGCGAGAAAACAGTGGCCGGGATGTAGCCTGACGCCCCGCAAGACGCACGATATTATGAATATAGTATTTATACTGTCTCAAAAATAAAGTTTGGTGGACGTGATCTAGTTTACAAATTTATATTATATGAACTATAGCTGGTATTACTAATATCACCCTAACGAAAATGAACTATAGCAATCTTACAAGTAAAATAAGAAAAAAAAAACAAAGTCCCTACTTGCTGCAAGAACATTATAGATTTAATATAATGACACCACAAGAGATTAAAGCCGTGAGGTGAACGTTACCCTCAAACTACTGATTGTATGTGAACCTGTTGTCACTCTGACGATGCTACTCAGCTTATGTACAAACTGCATTCACCAAAATTACAATCAAATCTGACTGGAGGTTTCTGATGTTGTTCAAAGTTTGTTTACATTGATAGTGTTTGTAAACAGCCCTATATTTTCAACTATAATCAGCCTGAGTGATGGTAAAAATGCTTATTTTTCTCATCGATGTCAAACTATTTATTTACATATGTGACGATTTGAAAAAAAAAAAAGGTGAATTATTCAGTATAATGCTGACTGGGCCTCTGAAAACACAAGCGAACAGTGTGATGACAGGAGTAGCACAGGAACATTATAGGGATTTTTCGTTAGGGGGGGGGCGGTGTGCCGGGAGGGGCCGAGAACGAGTGTTGTTGTGACTCGTGATATATTCAGGGTTAGTGGATTTAATGTTACTATAATGGATGATTATTTCCAAGTCTAATTATCAGACTGTCGCCTGCCTTCCAACCCTTTCATACTGCGAAGCTCCGTATCGTTGGCCTACCAGTGGTTGTGCTATGTATGCTCATTTTTAAACCATTTTGTACATGTTCAACAATGTGTGATCGATCACAGATGAATAAAGCATCAGCGGTATTATTTTTCTCCTTGCTGAGTTGTGTTGACTTATTAAAAAACACCTTTTGCATTTTGGTGGTCCAGAGGGGGCAATCGGAAGAACAAAGTAATATGACGCTGTTTCTTGAATACAAATCGCTTGTAAACACCAACTCTCACAAAGTTGAGCAATATTAAGGCATTATGATGAGTCACCAAGATAAAAAAAACAACCACAAACAGCAGACTGCTTATCAAAATAAACATTTAATTATATCTTAAATTGTACAATGTAAAAAAAACAAAACACCCACACAAGCAGCTGTTCCTTTCAAAGGCAAACAGTCCCACACATGTAATATGTTATGCAGATTAAAAAAACAGCAGAAAAAGTGTCGTTCTTAAGGTCTTAAGTTTTATGGTCATATTAAGGCAGAACTTAGCAAACATTATGGATGTGGGGTTGTTGGTTTTTTTTTAGAGACAGCAATATCTTTTCCTGTAAATATTCAGTGAGAACCACAACGTCTCCAAAACCAATCACGCACGCTAAAATAATTCTCTTCTATTCAAATGTGAATGAATCAAGCAATAACAACTAAAATCGCTCCCCATTCGCTAGAACTACCCATTTCACAAGCAATCAGTGTAAAAAAAACACCCCAAATGTACCATTTTTTTCTTCTGCTTCAGGACCGCGAGATGTCGTCACTGTCACATGCTGGTAACTTCAGGTTGACGGTGAGCAGACGAGAAATCTGCGGCTTTTTCCGTCTTTTGAAAGAGTTCACAGAAAGAGTTTTCACAAAACTTCTCTGACGGTTGACGTCAGGCTCCTGCAGTCCTCCGTTAGGCTCCTCCCACAGGTTAAAACGCAGGTTTGCTCATATACTCCTCCATGGTCTGGTAAACGGCACAGCAGCGGAAGAAGAAAAAAGAAAAGACAAATCACAAATTCAGGCTTGAAAAAGAAAAGATAAAGGATTAATCTTCACAGGCACACATCCACTCGTCACCTGAGTGCAGAGCACACCAACACACGGTAGGTCAACTAACACAAGCACAACATCTAACCTTTCTGTCCATATTCAAGGTCATCCAAACAGGTCCACCTCATACCACTCACAGCTGTCATCCTGAAGCGATACGGGCAAAAATGAATGGGAGGCTACGCCGCACATCATCCAGCTCGAGGTTAGAACAGTGTTAGTCAGCCTCGCTCAGAACCAACAACACACCCGATTACACCGGCGGTACCACACCGAGCCACGAGCCTCTACGGACAGAGCGAGAGAGCGTCAGCCTCGAAACGACGCCACGGTCCCGCGGGACGTCTGTCTCACGCTCGTGGAAAACGCGAGCAGAGAGAGAGAGATCCGGGGGGGGGGGGGGGCAGGGGGTAGAAACAAAACAGCACAAACACATCTATGCAGAGAGGACAACAGCTATCTATTCAGAAAGACAAAAAGCAAACGAGAGGGGCTCAGCAGCACCAATGTTATTGGACGGACTACTTCACACTCACTCGCTCGCTAACTTTTAATTTCCCACATCAGATCAGACTCAGACATCGAGAACCTCACAAGTGATTCCCCCACAGCAAGCCAGGCCTTTGACTCCAACATCAGTAAGCTCTAAACTACATTCACCAACATCTGTCAAGCTTCACGCGGCCACTCGACAGATGTGTCATGCTCACAACCACAGGCACCAGCTGGAGGCCGGCGCGTCTCACCTCCTGCAGCATGTCCGAGGCCTCGATGCTGCGGTTCACGATCTGCTTGGAGGTCTCTTGGATCTCGCCGCCCATCAGAAACTCGTCCAGGATGAAGTAGGCTTTCTCGAAGTTAAAGATTATGTCCAGCTCACACACCTGAGAGGAAAAGCAGGAGGGACGGTTAGCGTTTTCAGCGAGGCCGTCACTGGAGCCGGGATTTGCGTGTTGAGAACTAAAAGGTGGGAGTACATTGCCAAAGTATTTGTCCAGCAGCTCCACGTAGCGATGAATGACCTCCAGAGCCAGCAGCTCGTTGTCCTGGCTCTCGATGGCCAAGCAGAAATATAAGCTTGCATACCTGAGGAGAAAAGCGCATCGTGAATACAACAACATGAACATAATAAGACATCGAGTTCATGTTGCACTTTCAAAACAAAGTATCCAACTCATTAGTTTGGTGGAGCTAATTACAAAGAACTTCAGGCTTTGTATAAACCATCTCTAACAATAATTATAATCAGTCAAGGTGTGCTTAACCTCTCTATTATTCCCTTTATTTTTCACTTGTTTGTTTATGCTTCAGGACTTTCTAACACTGGTAAGAATAAGTGCTGACTGAACGGAGGCTTTTTTCCCATGTTAATTTGTTTTTAACTCCCTGTACGTACATGAAGGGTAAAAAAAAAAAAAACAAGCTGAGCGAAAGACCAGACAGCAAATCCTCTGTTAATTAGTTCTTTCTTTAGTTGTATTCCCGGAATCATTAACAAGGCCCGAAAAAAAGCACCTGAGTCTACAATTGTCACGAGGGATCAAACGAGCGGGTTTTCAGGGACTGCATCTCATTTTTCTCTTAAAAAAGTGATCTTTACATTTTGTTAATAACCTACCCAATGATCTAAAGGTAAAAATATGGTCATTTTCGGTCTTTTTGTCGCCATTACGAAGAGTAACAGCAGGAGTGTGTCTGTGTGCGAGCGCGTTCAACCTCTTGTAAGTGATCTTGAGGTCTTTCCAGTGCAGGAAGTTGCAGGAGCGCGGTTGCCGTGCCAGCACCAAGTTGGTCATGTCCCTGATGATCTTCTTCTTCTCGCGTTCGGTGATCGGCGTGAACCACTTCTGCAGGCGCAGCCTCCCCTGGCGGCTGAAGAGCAGCAGGAAGCGCATCTGACGGCACAGGCGACCACAACAGCTCATCCTCAGCAAAGGCGAAATTACACAACACGGATACAAAACGAAAGAACCGCCCGATTGACCGCCCGCACCCACACACACACACACACACACACACACACACACACACACGCGTCGGCACAGATGACCGAGGGTCAAATGTGTGGATAGCCGCAGGCTGGACTCATCATCGAGTGGCCTTGCAGAGCAGAGTTCATTAGTGGGGTCGAAAAAAAGGCAGGCAGCCATGTGAAGGTCAACAAATGGCTCAGGTGAGGTTGGGTTAAAGTTGTATTTCAGTTGGATAACCCCCACACTGTTCAGCTCCTCATCCAAATGTTGTTGTCCAGAGAGTTTTTAAGGGCAAACTATTCATCTCACATTGACATCAGAGGTGTCATGTTGCGACTGACGCGGCTAAAGTTGATTGGCTTGAAGTCAGCAACATCGCAGGATTCAGGAGAGAGAATTGGGAGAAATCCCTACCGGTCAAGGTTGAAAGTCGAAACGGTAAAAGAACACCAGTTAAGGAAACGCGAGTGTTTTGTTCCGATTTAAATTTAACACGCTGGCCGAAGACTTTGAGGAAGTCGGATTGTACAAACGTTCGAAGCAACATGCAGCTTAATCCTCGGCGGTCCTGAAACTAATGCCTGGATCCACTGTCGTGTTTGTAATCAAGGAGAGGCTGTTTGTTCAAATAGGTTGAGCAAAATCACTTCTGAAAGAGTCGAATTACAGAGTTCAGAAGCTCCAACGAGCAGCATCTCGTTTCAGACCCTCAGTCGCACTTTTCACTTTGAGTGGGGGTACGAAAAACACCGGCGGTCATCGCCGGTTGACTGTCATTCGTCTGGGTTGCCGTGGAAGCGCATGTGACCGGCAAACTATCAAGGATAGCCTGTGATAGCAGAAGCATGAAGGCCACGCTGTTCCAAATCAGTTAGAGTTTGTGGTTTTTTGGCAAGTTTCTCAATGCAAATCTACACTGGAATGTCGAGTGTGTGAGAAACATACATGACTTCAACATTGCTGGTCAGATGATCACTGAAGTCTGGGAGATTTTTTGTCCCTGAAATAGTTTACAGAATCCCTTCTGGGGGCGCCAGAGTTCACAGTGGAGCCCGAGGCTTTGCCTGCTTCGAGACTGTTAGAATTACAATCGTACATTTCAAAGAAAAACAGAGAACAGCGCAAATTTCGCAATTCTAGCGAATTCCTAAACAAAAGCACCAAAACACCTGATAGAAATTAACATTTCAATTCAAAGTATAATTCTGGGGTCTGTACAGTTTTGCATGAATATGGTGGCCAAACCCAGCAGGCTCTGCCCAAAGAGGATTTACCAGTTTTACCTTCGCAGAGAACTGGACAGACAAGTTTGATACAGGAAGGATGATAATCTGAATTCACCTCATTTGGGAAAATAAAAGCCGAGAATTGGCCACAGTTCTGGAACTTTTAAGCGTCCATCTCGCCAAAACTGACCCCGGAACAGCCTGTTATGGAAATCACTGGACAGACAGCAGGGCTGGACCCGGCAGAAAGTGACGAAACCTGTTTAACCTCAGGAAACAAAGCGCTCCACCTTACTTCCGACTGTCGCCCAAACAAGCACACACGCGTAAAAATACCCGCAATAAAAAGGACGAGAATCGCTGTAACGCTTGGCAACAACAAACATCAGCCTCCGGGGAAACAGAGTCGGGCGGCAGAGGCTCCGATCGCTGCTTTAGGTGCGACTCAGCGACGGCAGGTGCACCAGGTGAACAGCAGGTGAGACTGTCTCACCGGATCCTTCACGCGTAAAAACACAACCGCACAAAAACTCACCATTTTCGAGGCCGGAAGACGAGCTACAAATGCGTTGAAAAAAAGCCAATTAAAGGCACGTTTCCAGTCGTCACAAAGGGTCAAACAGTCCCGTTGAACTCATGTCTGCCCTTCGTCAAACACAGCCTGTGTGGAAGTTGGCTAACTCCGCCCTTCTGGCTGGTGGCGGAGCGACGCGTCACCGGACTCCGCGGAGGTTTGGATTGGCTACTGGAGGTTTGCGCTGCGGAGGAGGAGGACGCGCGCGGCCTGGAGCGCAGCGCCCGGACACGCGCGTTAATGAATGAACTGATGAAACTTTAACCAGCATCACTTTACAGTTGGGGTTTGCGGGGCCGGAGCGTCGTTCCCGGGCGGCTTCGGCAGGGGGCGTCGAGCTGCTCCTTTCTTCATGTGACACCGATCCGCCACAGCGGTGACAGGGGCTGAAAAACCAGAGCTCTCTCCTGGTGTTGGTGTTCGAGTGGAAATGTCTCTGTACCGAAACACCGTCTGGTTCCTGAACGGGATCCACCACTACACAAGGTCAGTACAGTCTCACTTTGCTGCTCTTACAGAGAAGTGTTGTTGAGGGCTGAAGTTCTGCCTCAACAAGTCAGGTCAGTTCAGTTCTCTGGGTGTCAAAATGTAAGATTTTTCTGACATCAACATGTAGTTATTGAGGGGTATTTACAGGAAGGCTGCGTAACAGTGACACATCAAAAGTCTGATCGCAGTGTGGCACAAAACTGCACAAACTGGCCTTTATGCACACTTACAATAGTGCTATTGACAGCTCATGTGTCTTGAAGAGGGCCATTCTCATCACTTGATGGTACTGGTACATAAACAGTGACATAAAAACAATCCAGGAAGCTTTCATTTGTCTCAGTTGGTGTTTTTTCAAAAAGTTTTGCATTCAGTTCAATTTTTATTAAAGGTCCATGACATAATAGGTTCTCTCTCTTGCTTCAGTGATTCTTTACACACTGAAATATAACAGATTTTTAGATAACTGACTTTCGAGCTTCACTGTCGGACTGAAATTTGACACATTTCCCTTTAAGATCCATTCTGCTGACTCCATCAGCTTTCCGGTGGCTAAAATTTCCATTCTTGAAATGACATCTTTTCTGAATGCTCCCAGGAAAGGATATGAGGCAGCAGCCAAAGACTTCCAGGCCAAGGACCTGGACGTCTCCGTGGTAGGACGGTCCTTCATGGTCACCGGCGCCAACAGTGGCATCGGCAGGGCGGTGGCCTTGGCGATAGCGAGGAAAGGTAAGCGCTGGAGAGTCACGTCCACCGTAAGGTACCTTATATTGACAGGACCATGTTGTGTGTCCAGGTGGGACTGTCCACATGGTGTGCAGGAACAGAGACCGAGCCGAGGAGGCCAGGACGGCCATCGTCTATGAGTCTGGGAACACGGTGAGTCAAATTTGGAGATAAACAATAATGATTTCGTAAATAAAAACATGTTTTGTTCTCAACCCAGGAGGTTTACGTCCATATTGTGGACATGTGTGAAACTCGCAGAGTCTTGGAGTTTGCGGAGGCCTTTCTGAAGCAACACTCCTCACTGAACGTGTTGGTCGGTATCAAACAGCATCTTGAAGTCTTTTTCGTGAAGCAGTTCTGTGATTGGAGTCCGCTTTGCAGATAAACAATGCCGGCTGCATGCTGCACGAGAGGGAGCTCAATGCTGAGGGGATGGAGAAGAACTTTGCCACCAACACGATGGGTGAGACCTGGTTTTAAAAGGCCACACCGGTTCATCGAGGGCAATGGGTCAAACAGTCAGATTTGATCGTTAAAGGAGGATAATTGAGCTTCAACTCAGTGTTCCTAAACAGGGGGGGGGGCAGTGCCCACCTAACCTTTCTACTAAACAGTCTCCCCATGTCTGTTTCTGCTCTTCAGGAATGTACATCCTCACCCAGACCCTCTTACCACTTCTACAGAAGAGCCGGGATCCAAGAGTGGTATGGCCAAAACACACACAAACAAAGCTTTCAGCCATACTGAATAATGACACTGTTGTCCAAGCTTGAACAGCTGTTGTTCAAGCACACTGCTGTATGTCTTTCTGCCCCCCCTTAGATTACTGTGTCCTCGGGGGGCATGTTGGTCCAGAAGCTCCGAGTTGATGACCTGCAGTCAGAGAAAGGCCAGTTCGATGGTGTCATGGTCTACGCACAGAATAAGGTAGGAGGGAAGTTAAAAAAAAAACAAGGTGGGATTTTCAAAATAGAAGTCTGCTTGACATTCTCAAGCAGGGATCAGCAACATGGTGCCCACGGGCACCTGGTAGCCCACAAGGACCTCATGAGCATCCAAAGATAGCAACGATGTTCAATCAAGTCTGACTCATAAATGTTTTAAAATTTTTAATTATCGTTGAATATCGGAGCCAATTCAATCACAATCGTCAACAAGTTATCATATGTCAACACACGCAAGTAAGTTTTGGTAGGAGACCAGAATATTCACATTGACCAATAACATCGTGTTGTTTCCTTTCAGAGACAGCAGGTGGTGCTGACAAAACAGTGGGCCAAAGCCACTCCCATCATCCACTTCTCTGCCATGCATCCAGGCTGGGTGGATACGCCAGGTACTGTCTCAATGAGTCACTTCTTCCCCTTTAACTTTTATTTTGAAACCTCTGCCACTCCTCCCGTCTCCAGCTGTTTCCAAATCGATGCCTCAGTTCCACCAGATGATGGGCGACCGGCTGCGCAGCGTAGAACAAGGAGCCGACACGGTGGTGTGGTTGGCTTTGAGCCGGGCCGCGTCCAGAACCTGCAGCGGGCAGTTCTTTCAAGGTGTGAGAGAACTTCTCTACAGTTTCCTACAACCTTGCCCTGTGGTCTCTCACTCCGATTATTTGCCTTTTCAGACCGCAAGCCCGTTCCTGCCCACCTCCCTCTGGCCTGGAGTCACAGTTCAGCTGAGGAGATTCAGGTTTTCATGACTCAGCTGGAGAATCTGGCCAGAGCCGTTTCGTCTCGAGCTGACGTGGATCTGGACGGTCCTCTGTCCGCTCAGTTTGTCTAGGTACTGACCAGAAAAGAGTATCAGTATCCAAGTACGAAAGTGCTGAAGCTTGTCAGCCTTCAAACGAACCAATAGCACCGCCCTACGGAGGATGTAGGTACTGCATTGTATTTCCAGACGTCAACTCAGTGATCTTGTTCTGGACTATTAAAGACAATTTGACTGAATTTTGAGGGTTCTGTGTCTAGTATTTTATTTCAACAGTATCGCTTACTCGTTACTGTGTAATTTCAACTTTTTTTTGCAAAATACTCGATTTAGGTCTTTTGGGTTTTTGCTTGAATGCAAGTGAAGCATCATCTTCAACAAACCACACACTCAAGACTTTTTTGTTTTATTTTGTAACAATCCACATTTGCAGTTTTTAATAATTTCTTTTTATACAGTATTGAAACAAAAAAAATAATGTGGTGCATTCACATTTTTCCCAAGGGATTCTTTGCAAATTTGATCTCTACAAGGGTAAAACAGTGAAAAGCTTGAAGCTGGATCGATCCATGGCGAAACTCACAGGAAACAGGAAGACTGGGCCTGACTTGTTTATTTAAAAAAAAATCATTGAGAAGACGCGATGGATGTTTTGTTGCTGTTTTGCCATCACAAGTTTTCATTCCTCAGATACGTTTCTGTAAAAGGGGGACGAATCAATCAGGTTCCCAGCTTCTGTCTTTAAAAGAAACTTCCAGTCCATGCGTAACAACGTTCCCAAAAACAAAAGAAGAAAAAAAAGAGGAGAGAAAAAATTTCCAATTCGTCTATCGTCCAGTCTCTTCCAGAGTTAGTCTTCTACGCAACGTAAGTGTACACTTTGCGATCTTCTGGCGTTCTCGCCAAGTATTCTCTTTCTATTAGTCCTTCGATACGCTTCTTGATAACCACGGGGCTGGGAAGGAAACGTGCCCGCAGCTGCTGAGTCACCTGGAGACACAAATTCAAAATAAGTAAGAAAACTGACCAACTTCACAACAGACTGGAAGAAATATAGGACACAAATCCTGGAGCTTCTTCCTCACCTCGGCCACCAGGACATTGTGCTGCATCTTCTTCCTCGACTTCATAATTCGGACGATGGCCGCTTCGATTTCGTGCTTGCGGTCGTCGTCCACCTTCTGTCGGGTTTCTTTCCTCTCGGGGTCGGATTCTCCTTGTTTAGCAGCAACTGGGAAAAGAAGGACACGTGCGTGAGAACATGTTGATTTTGTGCACAACACAGAAAAAAGCAGAGGAATGTTTGCTTTCTTTCTCTTCAGAGAGTTCGCTGTACTTGACCAAAAATCGCTCACCTGTTTGTATTTTGACTCTGTGCAGTTTGGAAGTAAACTGATCGTTGACTGTAAACACGTGGCCGTTCTCGATCTCCTTGGATTTGGGCTCCTTGGTCAGAACTCGCTGTGTGGGTTTCCCACAGGCCAACGACTGCAGCGCCCGCACCAGCTCTCGCTCTGGGATGTCCGTCTCCTGCTGGATCTCCTGCAGAGGAAGAAATGCCAAAATCAGCAATACAGTTGAAGTCCAGTAGACCCTGATAACTTCAAAGATTCCACTTTGTTGGCTGGTTTAAGAAAACTGATTCACTTCACGGTTCAGACCTCAAAAGTGCACTTTTCTCTGTTGTTGAAGAGCATGAGGATGGTCATCTGGAAGGTGGACACCTGCAGTATGTGCTTCCGAGTGTTGGATCCGGTCACCTGTGCGCCTCCCACGCCGACCTCTGACCCATCCTCCTGCAGATGGGGTTTAAAAAGAGGAGACATGACACTAAAGATTTGAGTCCTGGCACTCCCAGAAAAAAAACACAGCACGCCGTTCTCTGGTCCCATTGCAGAGAAAGTTGCCCTCACTTTTTTAACTGCACCATAAAAAGTTGCGTTCAGGTCCGCCCCGCCCATGTGGTGCTGCAGCGTGAGCTGTCTGCCACTGTGCTTGGCGAGGTAGAACCTGAAAAACAAAGTGTTTTCGTCATCGGAAAGAAATGGCACAGAGCATTTTCTTTGTGTGGGAAAAGAAAACACGACGTGTTGATACCTTCTGAAGACCTCAAAAGCATGTCTGGGTGCAGGAGGGATGGTGCATTTAGGTGTCGCAGACTGTGTGGGCCAGTAACCTGTAGTGAGGACTCTCACTATGAGGTCCACTCCACTTAAAGACGCCTGAAAAACACAAAGAATGACAATAAGTTAGAAAATCATTAAAACGTTGAAAAGCCTTTATTAGCTTAGGTGACGATTAATCAGCTATATCTGACACCAAACTGGATTTTAGTTTAATAGGCTCTCTGCTTCTCTGGCTGCCTCACCGATGTGGTTTGTATGTGTTGCCTGAATTCGTCCATGGTGGTGTTTGAGATACTCATATCTCTGAACATGCCTTCCAGTTTGGAGGTGAACTGACAGCCACATTCTGTCTGCAGAGGACAGAGAGCACAAAGCACAATGAGCTGAAACAACCTGTAAAAACTTGTTCACCTTCAAAACCGGGACATGTACACTGAATAGAGAGAACTGTATAAGGGACACTCATGAATCTCTCTTTATTCTTTACCTTAAGCTTGGAGATCATGTTTTTCTCCGAGTCATCTGACACGCTCTTGTTGCTGAGCAGCCGGCGGCCCAGATGCTGCTTGTAGTACCTTTCGAAAACATCTTTCTCCTGCATGAACCTGAACAACACCATGGCCTTGTCGAGGATCGACTCCACCTCCTGTTCCGTCAACTGATCAAACGGGACAGCGAGAGAAAAAGGAGTTAGAGTGCAGTCCAAGTACACACCTGTTCGAAGTAAAACCTGAGAGTTTCTGAGAAGCCTTGTACCCCTTTGACTCCCTTCTTCAGTTTATCGTCTATAAACAGTGACAGATACTCTGGCGAGCGGGAGTTGAGGTTGAGGAAATATTCAAAGTCTCCGGCGATAGTTTGTTTGAAAAGTCTGTCGTTGTTGAAGGACTCGAGAAGGAAGCGATCAAACCGCGTCTTCAGGTCCAACAAGCCCTGTTGAGGAGGCAGTTACAGAAAGCTGATATGAACAGGAAAAATACACACACAGAATGTTCTAAATGAGATGTAGCAGTGTTTAATGGGGCGTACCTGGATATAATCAACAGGGTTTTTGCCTTCTCCCTCCTCGGAGACCAGAGCTTTGCCCTGCTCTCTTAGGTAAGAGCTCATGCACTCGCACATGGTTTTCAGGCCGTTTGGCACGCGACTGAACAGCTTGTACATGCACGCCAGGTCTAGGAGTGAGAGATGGTGGGGAAAAAAAACCCAAAAGAAACACATTTCTTAGTTTCTCTAATCTAAAATGAATGTAGGGGAAAAAATGTTGGACCAGAGGACACTTTTACCGTCTGTTTTGCCATTTTTGAGCATGTGGACCAACCCCGAGTTCTCCATTTCCACAATTGTCTTCATATGTTTCGAGATTAGCTCCCTTTCCACCACCTTGACAATAGGCTCCTCTGTGGATTTGTCCAGACAGTGCATCACCCGCTCGATCTCTTCGTTGATTCTGGCCTCTACCTTCTTAATGTACACACTGGCACTGTTTTCTGCGAGGAACTTTTGGCTCTCCATCTGAAAAATAGATGACACTTTATTTCTATGACTACATTTTTGTTATTCAGACATAACAGAGCTTGGAGCACCCAAAAATGACGGACCTGGAAGAATTCAGCAGACATATCTAAGAAAGGACCCTCAAAATCTTCCTCGTATACAGATCTGCCATCCAGGCCAAGAATCATCAGCATTTGGCAGGCATTCCTGATGGCCCCCCTGAAAAGAAAAACACAGACAACTAAAGCTGGTTACATCTGCTGCGTTGTTTCACCGATCCTCGGACAAACAGAGAGGCCCCACCACGGCGTACCTGTCCACGACCTCTCCCTTCCTCTCTCGTGCAATCATGTCCAGTAACGTCTGTCGCAGGTGGTCTCTGATGCAGCCATATCGCACCACCTGGTCCCTGAAGATGATGAGGCCGAGGTTGTACACATTCTCTACATTGTTTTGCTGAACGTAGACTCTGTCCTGGAAGACAAGGCGACAGGAAACAGACCAACTTGATGCATGATTTACCACAACATCCATTAGAAAAAAATAAAAGTCGTACAGTGTCCAATTTCAAGAATTTCTCTTTTAAATACTTCACTTCCGGGCTATGCACCCGGTGGCCAATACGAAGTGAATATGACATCATCAGGCAGGTAGAAACAACAGGTAGCAGATCCTGTTGCACGTACAGGGGTTGGACAGCGAGCTGACAGTCAGGGGCAAAGCAGGACAGGAAAGAGGAGAATTTCTCACAAAGAACCGCAGGAGAGCTGTGCAGTCTCCAGCCTGACTGCGCCATTGTTTAGCCTACACTTGTGCTTATCTCAAGGGCTCAATCACTCACTCTCTCTCACACACACACACACACACACACACACACACACACACACACACACACACACACACACACACACAC
>JASSRZ010000042.1:1033684-1047272 GCA_032164315.1 Malacoctenus gilli | reverse complement strand
CACACACACACACACACACACACACACACACACACACACACACACACACACACACACACACACACACACACTTTGGACTTACATAGTGTTGGCAAAGGTACACACACTATTGCTGCCAGTTTTTCTTCTTTTTCCCACAAACAAATAAATGCAGAAACAAAGGCTCATTGTTCAGGACACAAATCGAACAGGACCTTATATTCAAATTCCAGTGTGGGATGTAGGTGAGGGCTGACAAGAGGTGAGTGCAAAAAGGCTATTTGTTTTGGGTAGAGTTATTTATGTCAGAGAGAGATAAGACTAAAGATTCTTTCACATCAGGATCGTCCAAGGATTTTGTCTTTGATTCGACGAGGAATGCTGAAAAACTCTGTTGGGAACTGCAAACATACCATGTACATGAGGATGTCTCTGATCATCACCATGGCAGTCTGATGGTCATTCCAGGCCTGATTCAGTGTTTGCAGAAAATTGTTATTTAGAGAGTTGAGAACATCTTCCCGTACCTGAAATCACAAACGCGTCACGTTACCTCAGACTAACATTATATTTTATCTTTTCTCCTTAGTTGCCAACATTCTTGGTATCATTATCTGCCGGGAGAGGAGAATGTTTCTTTACTTTGTTGATGAGGTGCTCAGTGACGACCTCCCTGAGGCCTGTGTAGAGTTTCTCTCCGTGCTTGTGGAGCACCATGGTGTAGGCGTTCCTGTACAGCTCCTCGAAACTCAGTCCGCTGTTGTTCTTCCTCTGAATCTCCTGAATGGCATTCTTCAGAAGGTCCCAGATGTTGTTCACATATTTTTCATCCATTGTCATCTGTTGGATACAGAAGGATTCAAACAGTGTTTACTTGACAAACATCTACTCAACCACATGGCGCTCTTTGCCTGCAGTGCGAGTAACAACAAGATTTATTTTCGACTGCACAGATGTTTGAGTTTCAGGCTTGGCTCTCATTTTTGCATTGATTTTTATTACAGAATATTCAAGGGTGCTTCAAATGTGTTTTCTCTACAATAAAACTCAATGGGTATAATTTCTCTTGTTTGTGATCAACTGAATAAATGAAAAAAAATATTGCCTCCACCAATAATAAAAGGGCAACACTTGAATTTTCCCTCTGTTGGATCAATAAGTAATAAAGGATAAATTATCTGCGCCACTTCACAAATTGAATATATCAGATTTTGGCCTGTATTTCGAGATGTCTTGATTCTAGTCAAAACACTATTTCCGTGGTCAACAGCGGAATTCAGGAGTTGTCCTCAGTACAAGCTCAACATGTTCGCTCGCTAATCTGCTTTCTGACTCACTCTACCCACACACCCACTCATGAAACTGGATCTCAAACTGACGAAATAGCATCTCTGTTTAAGACACTCGAAAAAGTGTTCCAAGCTGAGAATGCAGCTTGGTACCAGGTCCAGTCCGTTCAAAAAGATGAAGCTAAATCTCACTGATCAACGGACGGTAGGGCTAGAAGAGATGTGGAAGTTTTACAAAATATCTCTTCGTACTTGTTATTACACAAGGTAATATTGATGACAACATTATTGATTGTCTTATGTTTAAATTATAAATGTAGAGCTGCTACTATTTCTATTTTCCCAATGCTGTCTGGCTCTACTAATCCTCCACCCCACCCTGACTTTATGGCACTATGAGCACAATCAGCTCCACCCCCATTTATGAAGTTCTGGCACAAACAGTGTGGTTCAAGGAAATAAAATTCATCTGTGAAAGGTGAAACAATGGCTCAGCAATTCTGGGATGTTTCTGTTTCTCACTGCCTGATGTGTGAAAGCCAAAAAACATAAACAAAAGCAAAAGCTTTGCACACAGACATGCTATTTTTCAACCTGTCACTGTCCTGCTTGCATAAAATCTATATGTTTTGACTGGGTGACCCTTTATCTTACATTTTCTGGGGATTTTACCCCTTACGTTTTAATGCACATGTTATTTGATTGCTGGATGCCATATCAGACATTTGCCATCTGTTCTTTTTGAACTGCACCTGTCTTTTTGGTTAAACTTTACATAAAAAACGTTTAAATTTAAACGAATCTTTGCGATACAGCTAAAAATATCAAGATATTATTTAAGGACCATTTCGCCGTGTTTAGGAAAAGTGATACTTGTGGTCACAAGCCAACAACAGACACTCATCGCGTTACTTTGGGCATGTTTACCTGTGTCCAGCTGGCAAGCAGTGAGTGACGCTACATGTCAAGCTAACGTCAAGATAAAGACACAGATGACATTCTGGGACTATCGAAACGAAATTCGTGAAGCTGTTATTCACAAAGCGAAATCCTCGCTGTTGTTAAATCATAACACGACTGACAGACTCCCAACTTAGCAAACGTCAAGTCAGCTAACATTAGGGCCTGCTACTGAGCTAGCGCCTGTCTGATATAACTTTTCCATAGCGAACACTCGCTCCTGGCGGTAACGTTCCAAAACGAGATAGCAGCTCATGTTCAAAATAAACACGCTCGTGACACTGCTAACGTTCTTTATGTCATTTCACCAGGGAGCAGCGGTTTAGCCGTTAGAAGCTGCTTAAGCGTGCAGGTAGCCGTTAGCACACAGAGCTGTCATCTCATCCCCGGTACTCGAGTGTGGGACCGCACAGCGTCCGGTGGCCTCCACCGGAGCCGGTGAATACTCACAGGAAAAGCGCGAATCCTCATCTTGGTGTCCTTCTTGGTGCCGCCTTTGAGGTTGGACATGATGAGTTTAAGGACGACTTTCGTTGCTAAGTTGAGTTTAAAGACTACATGTAAGGCAGCTTTGCTCGTTTGCTCTCTGCGCCAGGAAAGGGACAGTGGAACTCAGTGACCCCCCCACCCCTCTCTCCTCCTCTTCCCTCTGGGAAACAGGTCGGTCTGGGTGTCTGTTGTGTTGTTGTCAGTCGCTCTTTTTGGAGGAGCTAACGTTAGCTTGTGTGCAATGATGGCGGACGGCTGTTCTCCACTGCGCAACCCCGAGATCTCGCGAGAGTATCCGAGACCACACGAACAGGTGCATTCCACAGGTTGAACACAGTGTAAGGTAATTTTTTTGTCAAAATTAATGCGAGTATTTACGCAAATTAGCGATAGAAAGAGCGCTTTAAACTTGAAGTAACAACATGAAAAACAAACCTTTAACAAGTCTTGATATTATTCGGGGAAAAAATATGCATTCTGAAAGCAAAACCTTCGAATTCAATGACTATTTTTTCAGGCAGATGCTAAGTGTAATAGCATAGACCGAATATCTCTTGACAGCCATTGTCATGGTCTCAGAAAAGTGACATGTCACCTTGACTTAAAAATAATGCATAAAATCACAAAAGGCAAAAAAAAAAAAGAAATATGTATTGAAGTACATTAATATATGCATATATTTTTGGAAATAAGCTACAATGCCCGGAAAAAAAGGTAATTTTTGAATGGGAAGGCTAAATGACATTTACGCAATTGGACCCATAGTCCTGTAGCAAAGTTATTAAAAAGCTTTTCGTTTTTCCAGTTGCTAATGTAAAAGAAGAAACTTACCAATTAAAGTGTTCAAGGAGATGTGTGATTAAAATACACTCAAGTTAACTGTGTGTCTGTGTCCCATGTGTTAACTTTGGCTTTCAGAGTTTCTGCTGTTTTCCAGTCCACCTTTCGCTCTTCCCTGAAGCCTTCTGCGGGTGACGGTGATCGACCAATGGCTGGAAGACTGAATATCTCCTCACAGTCATGACAACACTCTCTGAAGAAGAGGACAAAATGACGCCTCGAAATGTAGGTCATAATGAAATTACAGTACAATATATATCTATCTGGATTCAATCTAGTTGAAGGTCTCAGTGAAATAAGCACGAATGCTTGCAAAACACATTCATAGTGGAGATGGAACAAACATCTAATATGCACATGATATCAAATACTCTGCAATGGGCTCAGGGACATTTATAACCATTTCATAATGACATGAGGATTACCTCTGCACTCTCCTGTTATGATGGGAGCTGTTGCATTCTTTCGGAGATTACCTCCAGCCGTCCTCCGCAGTCCCATGTTCTCCAACTCCAGTTTTCTGATTTCCGACTGCATCGCTCTGATCACCTGGATGATCCTCTGTTCGCCGTCCATCGTGCCGGCCGCTCTCCTGTCCACCCTGTCCCAATCTCTGTCTGTCTTCCTCACTTAAAGGCAACTAAACCCATAGAGAAACACACATTCTGTCTCCACACTTTTACTTTTTATCCAGAGTTGATGTTGAAGCTCACCACCACTTTTCCAAAGCAGATGCGAGCAGCCAATCAGAAGCAGCTATTTAGCCTTTCATCAGGCTGTTGCTGGTGGGGTCACATGTTGGGCCGAGTGTTATTTTCTTCTTAGTGATCTGATGCCTCCCACTTTCTCTCCTCCTGTTAAATATTTATCCCCTCTGTCAATGTAAAGCAACAATTGCTACTTGGGACAAGCAGAGTTGTACCAGGTGTGGATGCCTGTTAAGATGGAGGCCTGAACCTATTTTTTTTTTATATCATGGTAGTTTTATTTGACTAAAAAACATTCAAAAACTGAGGCAATTTACTCTGTTTAGTATGTTTTTCATTTGGCATCTAACCATTCTTTTCTTACTGCTGCTCCTTATGTGCCAGATATGTCTTGTGTGATTACTAATACTTGTCAAAGCAGCCAAGAGGGTTCTCGAGTATGATTAATATTTAAGGATTTTTTTTCTTGCACACGCAGCGTTACTGAGTTGGGCAAGCTGCATTACATACAAACTCTTCATAGAGTCACACTAGTTGAAATCATCACGGTGTTCCTTCGGCTTTGTATGAAGGCGTGTTTCCTTGATGATTTTCATTAAGAAAAGGAAGAAAAAAGCATGGATATTGAGTGTAAATGATTTTGCATCGGTGCACGTTTTGTGTTGCTCTGGTGCTCTCTAGTGTCCAGCTGTGTCCATTCGCACACAGTAATCCAACACCAGGGAGAAAAGTATTGTTTCACTGACCCCTTTGGCCACAATTATCAGGTCTGTATCTCTCATTACAACTAACAGTGCTGCTTCAGAGTCCCCTGTTTGTTGAATACGTTTCACAGGAACTAAAAGGGCAGCCAATGTTAGTCTGTTATTATATCAAATATGTAGATAGTGGGTTGACCTGCTTTTTAATGTCACAAACTAGCCAATGTGTTGAAATACAACAATATGTAAGTTGTAGGCCCTAACAAGTGATCCTTAGGCATACTGGTAGTTTTGTGTGTCTTGATATTTCCCAAATTAGAATCCGTGACCCCCTTGCTACTCAGATATTATCAAAATTAATTGATAAAAACCCCATAATGAGACAGTTTCTAGAATCAAGAGCAGATTAAAAACCTCTCTGCTCTGCCCTCTGCTTTTATTTTGAAGGATCCTGCTTCTTTATGTTGGTGTGAGTGTGTGTTACCAGTTTTTACCATAATGCCGTGAAAGATTAGGGAGGGACTCCACAGCCTTTCTCAGAAGTAAACCGGAGGCCCTCGGAAAAAAGGCTGGGTACTGCTGATGTAACTTCGTGAAGCTGCACACAGATCTGTGTGACACACATTTGACAGCCGAACGTATCATGATATCTTATTGCCTCTTTGCCTGCACTGTGTTTTGACATCGCATCACATACCCTGAGTTCCTCCCATTCCTCAGCGCGGTGTGTAAGCTGTTTGTCTACTGATAACAACCTCCTCTGCTAACAACAAGATAAACTCCAAACTCTGCTGTAGGGATGCAGACAGCCCAAATAACAGAGTCGCATTGTGATTGTAGTAATCAAGACCTATTTAAGTGAAAAAAATTCCAGTGAAGAGGTCCTTAAATTAGACCCTGTTGGGCAAATAGAAAGTTAGATTCAACCCTAGTTCATAAGGTTTGACTTCTTTCTTCTGTCGTATTTAAAACGTCCAGCAGGTGGCGTGCAGCGTGAGATGAGTTTAACAAAATTAGGCATAATGCAGTCAAGCTTCAGTCCATGTGCAGGCACATGACATCCTCCATCAGCAGCGAGGGGCTCAAAGGACGACAGTATAAAGTGGTGCATTAGAAAGCCGAGGTAATTGATTTTTTTTTCCGCAAGTGATTACAGAGGCAGAATTTAATACGCTGCTTTTGATTTCAGCTCTTTTTCATCGCCGCTACTTGCTTTGCAAACATGACACCAGAGGGTCAGGACAAACGCAGCTCCTTTCAGAATCCCGCACTCATCATTTTAGCAGAGCTGCTGTTGACCTGGCGCCAACACTACAAAACAGGACAAGTAATTTAATTTGCCACCACCGCCGACCTTGAAGCGGGGAATGTAGGCTACCAGAATCCCAATAGGGAGGCTTGAAGAAAATATCCTGGGAGCTGAGCGAGGGGGTCAGGCCGCTGTGGAGCCAGCATCACGCTCAGTTTCCTCTCTTCTGCAGCAACACGTTTGTCCTTCAGGTTTACATGCAGATACCGAAGAATGTCTGCTTGTAATTCATTTACGTGCTCTCCGTAAGAAGTGATATCATTTGGATGTAATCACATTACCATACTGGAAAGCTTTACTACAACATAGTCAAATGATTTTAAGCCCAACATCATCAGATTATCAAAATAAAAAGAGAGGGCGAATAGCAACAAATCTGAAAGGATGCAGAAAATATTAGAGGTGATCTGACAACTAAGCAATAAGTGGAAGATGTTTGGGAGGAGTATATTAAATACAAATGATTAATTTTCCAAAAAATGAAGCTTTAAAATTGACTGTTTTGGTCAATTTCAATTTGCAAATATTTTACAGCTCATTCATGAATTTTCTTCCATCATATATCCGAAAAATAACAAATATTGACTTTAACAAGCCGTAAATAACCAGTATTTCAATGCCTGTTAAAGGTTTTATGTGGGAGAGCTTTTCTTTGCCTGTATTTTGAAGGAAATTTGCTTCAGTGTTCGGTGAAGGCGCTTTAATCAGTCTGACGGGAGGAAGGGTCTGAAACATGCCCCTCTGTAACATCACCATCAACAAGAATAAGAGCGTGACTCACTCGATGTCACACTGAAGTCTAGAAAGTGTCACTTCCCTGTGTGAGAGGTGCTAAATAAAACAAATAGCACTGGATGAAATGTAGGGCACCTTTTTTTCATGACGTGACACACGGCACATCTTAAGGTACCTTCACTCCAGTCACATTCGCATGTCTCAGGAAACTAGACGCCGAACATCGATACAGCGCTCGAATGAAGTCGAGATTGATCCTTCAACTGACGTCGCATATATTTGCTTTGTCATTGTGTGTCTTTGCGCTGGTTTTGTCATTGTGGAGATGAGTCACAAAACGATAGCATAATAATAGATTGGATAAACTCTGCAGGTCTCCGAGGTAACGCAGTGTTATGGGCACACGCCTTCCCAATCCCGTCCCTCATCACCCCCAGGGAACTAATGTCCCAACGTCCTCCTGCCGCGACGTGATGTGATTCGATGTGATGCCGTTGTAATTGCAGCTGTAACTTGTTACCGTGTCGAGGTGACATATTAAATCACCCTGGTGAAAATATCCGGGGTCAGAATTCAATATTGGTCGTAAAATCTAAATATAAGCCCCCGGAGACTTAAGTTGTTTCACAGAGCGCTGCGGTAGCTGTCTGGCAAAACACACCCAAGGTAATAGGGCTTGTAGGCAGACTGCCCGCGGATGTCTTTATACTGGGATTATTAGAGAAATATTTGTGAAATGTAGCCACTGCTTTAGAAAAACTACTTTGAAAGGGAGCTTTTCAGCCTGATGTTATGTGTCCTTGTCTCCCAGCGAGCCAGGGTTTCAGAAAAAGTGGACCCGAAGGTTTTCCAGCCGCTCGGCACAGTTTTTTAATGACATAGCTCCTGACCACAGGCTCATTCAACGTCCTTCATTATGACTCAGTAATCACAGGCTACATTTGTTTTTCTTCTCCTCTCTACTGTAACTTCTTTGCTCTTTGGGTGAAAAAACCCCCCCAAAACTTTCTCTGTGTCTGTTTATCTTCATCTTAGCAAGACGAATCAAGTGTTGAGCGAGAGCTGCCGCTGGAGAGAGAGAGAGAGAGAGTGTTTGTTGACTTTCGGGCACAGACTGGCGCTCTGTAGGGGAGCAGTCTGTTATTTATGGCTCAGAGCCTTATGCGATTGGTCGAAGAGAGATATAATTATCTCTGGCGCTTAGCATAGCTAGTTTTAGACTCACAATAGGTGCCATGTTGAGTTCACTTGTTGCTAGGTTACTAAGTGACGGGTCTCGTTGGGAATAAAATATGTTTCTGATGAAATCGAATACTTTTTCGTTATTTGCCTGTGATGTAATCTGACATCATGATGGGCAGTGGAATAACTGAACGAGCAGCTCGCCGTGTACCCAGATGCTGTCTTAGTTGTGTTTGTTTTCAAACACACAATAATGTCCATGAATGGACCAGTTGAAGCTGCAACAATTCCCAGCCAAGTATGTTATGCATGAAGTCAAGTATGCCTAAGTAGATATGGAGGAGGAATGATAAACAAGTCTCAACTTTCTCACAAGTCTAAGAAGAGAGCTGAGCTGCGATATATACAAAGTTTTGCTTCGGCTTCCACTGAAATCCATTAATACAAGTCACGATGGAAATTAAATTAATAGTTTTCTATCACACAGGAAGCATGCATAATTCCTCTGATAAAAGCAGTTACTAATGGATATTGCAGCAGTCTTTATCTCCTCATTATGCAGGGTGGTCGGACAGGGACCTTGAATAGACTAATGGGATTATGTCGGCGCGAGTCGGTCTCTGCCGGGCCTCGTTCCACACTCGCAGCCGCGCCCACGTCTGCTCCCGATTGGTGGCGGGAGAAGATGACGATACTCGAATGCGCCGCCGTGCAAAATCCCATTGTGTGTTCCCGCACCATGGCTTATGTGATCACTGTCTTCAATGGTACGCGTGCAGCCACATCACTCGTGGAAAACAAAAGGATGCGGATGGAGTTCGGGCTCGCTGAGTAATCCTCGTCTAATCCATTTATTTTAAATACACGAACTGCCACGGTCAATAAATAGTGACGTGTCTATCATTTCCGTGCATGCAGAGTTACAGCTGCGCGTCGGTTCTTTCATCCAGCAACTGTTTTGGCTAGTTAGTCTACTTGTATTGCTGTTTTTTCTCTGTAACAGAGTTGCTTGTACCAAGAGTATCACATTTATTTTAGTTGAGAGGCCAATTTCTTTTACAGTTGCATCCCACGAGGCACCACTGGTAATGTACCATTCCAGTCAACAATCGACAAACAATTGACCTTCTGTGCATGTTTCTGACGGGAGGAAATTCGAGCTCTCTCTGGGTGCAACATGCAAACTGTGCACAGATGTGAATATACAAACCAGAATGGTGTGACTCTCTCCAAGCTGTACCAGGCGACTCAAATAGATCATGATTTGGAAAAAGTGCAGTTTTTCAGGCATGCGGCATCCAGTTTCAGTCCGCGCTGCGGTTAATAAAGATTACGTGACGCACCGTAGAGGTCTGACTTAGTGGACAGGGTAAGTTTAGACTGTCTAAATGTCGTCTCTACTCGCCAAATTACTGGTGTGAATTTCTTGCTGGGCAAAAACAAAAAGCTAATCCCGTCTGTGTCGGTTAAAAGACCAAGCTGTTCATGTATCAGTAGAAAATGGTGTAAAGATAAAGATGGTTGTAAAAGTGTCGGAACCTGCAGGTTAAGTAAACTCACAGTGTGAATAATCAGGTGGTTTGTTGAAATGTTTACTTAGTATGACTTTTAGAGCCAGACAGCAATCGGGACGACACATCGGCGCAATAAATTCTGTCCCTCCATCCGGCTCCTTAATGTTTTCAGGAACGCAATAGTGCCACTTGCAGACCGCAGTGTCCTGGGAGCCCTAAAAAGGGAAGGAGTCTCACTCTGATTCCTGGCAGCTTGTGCAGCAGCGGAGGCTAAATTAGGCCCGGTTTCATTGACTTGCAATCCCCCGGGTCACAGCAGCCTTTCAGCGCTGAGGAGGGGACGGCGAGCTGCTGCTCACGGCCAGCGATGCTCCCTCCTCAGGGCTTCGATTGATACCGCCGCGGTAAATGACGGTGACGGACAGCGACAAATCAGTTACCCTCCATGAAAGGCTAACGACATTACGAGTATGAGCGTACTGGAAAACAAGTTTGAGATCATGATGAATCCTTTTTATCGATGATCAGTGGTTTAACTCGAAGACATGCACTGAGCCTTTATTCTGAAAGACAGGCAGAAGGAAGTGGTGAAAACATACATAAAATAAAACCACTGTTGATGAAACTCAATTTAAAAGGATTATATAATTAATTGGGAGTTTTATAATTACTTAACATTTATTTCAATCACATATTGTTGATATAGCTCGAAACAGCAAATAATTTCTATTAAATGAGCTCGCTCCCTCTAAAATCAAAAGATAATATCAATATAACAATTCCATTTTGCTTTCATGTACAAAACCTCATCATATTGTGTATGGTGACACTTCAAAAACGCACAATTTCCTTTGAAAGAAGTCTTTTCTTTTGTGTGTTTCATTCTTTGTCAATATTTATGCCGTGTATTCATAGTTTCAAGTATGTGGTGTCCTAGCAACGTTAACTCTGCAACAGGAAATGTGTTGCAATGCAGTATACAAGCCTTTAAGAGTGTAACGCAAGAAAAAAAAATACATCAGCCAGCCGAAACATGATGACCACTCGCCATATTCTGCACTGAACTGAATATTTGAATGTAGATGTCAAACATCGAGCCCGTCTCAGCATTGATCCAGCCTTTGCGATCATGTTGCATTTCTTAAGGCCATTTCTGGTTGAAAAGGATCCCTGTGGAAGGAGCAGGAGTTCTGCTGAACTAGTCTCGCACTTTTCCTGTTTTTTTTCCTGGAAACACCAAATTTTTCAGGGAAATATACTCTTTCTGTCAATATATCTCTAAAAAGTGCCAAGATAAAAAGATATTCCTGTCAGTAGTCAAATTATTACTTCCAGCCGACAAAACCTGCAAAGTATCTTCATCTTAATTTCCCTGCTTTTATCCGATGTTGCACTCGACATGTGACCTGCTCGATAGCGTTTTCCTGCTGATAAACACTGGCTGTCTGCCTCCCACTCCTCTGCTCTCTTTGCCTGTTGCGGGGCTGTCCGCAGTGATTGACCACGTCTCTTTCTGTGTGCTGGCAGTCGGAGACAGGTGCTGAGTGCTGCCGAGTGCTGCTGCGTGTGTGGGCCCCCGGGGGCCTGGGTCAACATTCCTGCGATAGCTTGATAGACACGTTCATCGGGGTAAGAAGAGGAGGGGCCCAGATGCCCACACCATCATCAATGGAGTATTGAGAGGGTGAGTGAAGTCCCTCGATTAGATTGTGCCTCCTCCTGCGGAGGTGTGGTTCGGTAACGTGGAACAAATCCAACAACGGCAAACTACAACAGTCACTTCCTGATTTGCACTGCTAATCTCTCAGCCTACAAACTGCTCTCATGCTACAGGCACTTCCTCTTTTTCTCACACACACACATACACACACATGCACACACGGAAGCAAGTAAACACATTCACACATGCACAGCACACAAAGACTGTGCACACAAACGGAGCAGAAGAGGAAGTTACGAAAAGGGGACGCAGAAAGAGGCGGGAGGAAATAACAAGGAGACCATATTTGGCATAAGTAGATAATGCAAGCAGAAGATGCAAATGAGATAAGAGTGGTTGTCATGGAGACTTGATGTTGCGCAGTGATGGTTCGCTGTAAACCTGACCACATTTGTGGTATGGCCGTTGCCAAGCAGAAGGTGCTATTATGAGAGTGTGAGAGAGCAGACCGAGAGAATTAGAGGAAGGGAGAAACGAGAACGCATCCCACAATGCATTGCTTCGGCGCGGCCTGCGTTCAAGCGGCTTCGTCTGACCCAGTGGCTCGTCAGCGATCGACAGACGCACAGGTAAGCTCTCGATTTTGTGAGTAATCGTAAATAATCCCGGAGTAAATGTGTCTTCCACTTGTTTCGTTTTTTCTAAAAATACCCCAGCCGTCTGAAGCTGAACTCAGTTCCTCTCTTAGTTTTTTTTAGAGAGTAAAACTTTCTCTGCTCGACAAAAATGTCCATTATGCTGCTCTTTGTGCAAATGCGAAGTGAAGAGTACTTGAGAGTTTCATATGTGATAATACGCTTTTATATGCAGCAGTAACTCTACAGGCTACTTTCAGATGGAAAAGCTGCTCCAATGAAAGTCCTCTTTGCTGTTTGTGCTTCCATTTTATCTTCATGATAAGCTTTGAGCTTGAATGGTGCAGACACGCTGTGGTGTCAGATGGGGACAAGCCTGTGTTGCTATTTCCTCGCTGTATTTCAAAGCTGACAGCTTGAATTGCACCTGCTTCCCCCAACTGTGTCAGAAGGGAAAGAAGTTAAGAGAAAAAACCACAAAGTATGCAGCGGGGAAACGTGACTGCCCATTAGCACCGGCGGAGCGGTCGTCGGGTTACTGCTACGTTGGAGGTTTTTTTCAGTTTGGGGCGGATCGCAACAGCAGGTTTTCACTTGATCGTTCCTCAGCTTCTACTAATGAAATAAGTGAAAGTTAAATGCTGCTTGATTTTCTTTGGGACTCCGTGCTGCTGTTGTTGCTGTGATGATCCGCGGTGTGTATTTGGGGCCTTGGTGATAGATGAGCCGTCAGTTTGGCACACAAAGGCTCTGGGACATTTCCTCGGAGGAGTGAGAGATCTCATCGGCCAGCCAGTGTCATTTACAGATGGCTGAGAAATAGCAGAGCGCTGACATGATAGGGGAAGCTTAAGGTGGAAAGTTGCGTTCTTTAGGGAGGAGGGGGGAGAGAATAACGTGTGGACGGCTCAGGCGCGAGGATTTGACAGAGTCAGAGGGGTCAGCCATGTTACACATTGCTAACTTAACCCTTCACAGTCAGCTTGAGCTCAGTTTAACTGTCTTTACCCATCACACCTGTAGTATTTTATTTTGTTTCATTTACTTTAAGTTCTTGTTTTTTTTTTTATTTTATTTCATTTTATTCAGTTTTTTTTTTTATTATTGTTACATTTTTCAACAGATATGAAAAAGGAATAAAAATACTTTTGTTTCCCTTTTACACATAAAAATGTGGGCAGAATTTACATAAAAGATGTGTTTTTCTTTTAGACTCTTTGGAAAGTAAAACAGGCATTTTTAGGGGCAAATTTTTATCTTTGAAATCAACCAAAAGTGGAACAAAATGAACCTGAGTGTCAGAGGAGATTTCAAATACTTTTTCAAAATTTCTTTAACTTAGTTGCGAAATTGTCTTTTGCATTGATGCAATCAGCGCGGCAAAAACCATCATGTTTACTTTGTTTTTGGTGCCACAACAGACATCTTACAACTGCTTTTTACACCCTGTGTAGTATTCCCCTCGAGTAATTCACAGGCTTGGTGTGTAAAATTGGCGGAATTCCCCTTTGACTTCACCACACACACACACACACACACACACACACACACACACACACACACACACACACACACACACACACACACA
>JASSRZ010000042.1:1013247-1033584 GCA_032164315.1 Malacoctenus gilli | reverse complement strand
CACACACACACACACACACACACACACACACACACACACACACACACACACACACACACACACACACACAAACAAACGCACACGCTCGCACACCTCTTCCTGTTTTCGGTTGGTTGCAATTAGTCTGTGGATGAACGCTCTGCTCAACCCTCCACCTCGGTGAGCATCTTCCTGTTTCTCTTTGTTCATCTTTTAACTGCTCTGCATCCTCATTGACCTCTGAGGGAACAATAGTCACACTCACCCTTATCTGTCAGATACGAAACACGCGAACCTGAAGGCTGATCTCACTGATACGGACTTCTAAAGTAGGACGGCAGAAGCTGTGACTCCTGCGGCGATATGCAGAATGAAACTTGGTGCCATCGAGTGAATAAATATGAACATTTAAGGAGTGGACGCAAACGGTTTTACTGATCCAACCCCACAGAGATCAAATGAAGCTGCATGTGGAACCTGGACTAAAATCATTTGACCCCCCTCCCCCCCCCACACACACACACACAGTCTCATATTGGTGAAAAGTTTAACTACTGGTTATTTCACTTTAAGCTTAAAGAAATACACATTACTTCATTATTGCATTTTGGTTTGGATGGAGGTCCTAAATGTGAAAACTTGCATCAACAATACTGAATACTGGTTTTATTGCAGAGTTGTTAGATTTATGCATTTCTACTGCTACAACCTGCACTTTAAGAGTAACGAATGCTGATGTGGCCCCTCATGAGAGGGAATTTGACAGTCCCACTATCTGGGGGAACTTGGAAGGAACTCGAAAGAATTGGCGATTGCTGAAAGACGCGTATCTGTATTGGCGATATTGACGCTAAATCGAAAGAGAGCAGCAGAGTAGAGCAGAGAGTGAAAGGCAGATGCCGACTCTGAGAGCAACAGAAGCTCTGGCGAACGCTCGGCTGCAGCAGAAGAGGGGAAATTCCACGTCAGTGTCTGAGTTTCACAGAGACTCCACATCTTTGCAGGCGCTGCTAGTATGTCTCCTCTTGAGGCGGAGCGACATCAGTCACCTCGTTCTTTCATTATAGGTCGAGAAAAGCTCCGTTTCGGAGGTTGGACTGACCCGCTGCTTCCATCGATCAGCCCCCTTCCAACAGCTTGCTCCGCCAATCTAAAAGACGCACAGCGTGTGTTCGTGCAAGGTTGTTTCCGTGCTTGGAAATAGATACTTCCATCACAAATGAGCGACGCCTGGAAATAGCTCAGAGCATGCAGATCACCGTTGTGCGGCTAATAATGCTCTTCCTGGCTATCACAAACCGACACAGTCTTACACTGCGTTTCTTCAGTGCGAGGTGCGCAGCGTGTTTTTGTGCAGGCACATTGCACCAGAATAGTGGCAAGGTAAAAAGCTGGCACCGCAGCTGGGGCTCAACCACAGATTGTCACGCAGGGTTTAGGGGGCTGCTGTGTAAATTAGAGATGACTTATCACCAGCTTTGTATTAAACAGAGCCGTGCAGCGGCAGAAACTGTTCCAGAAAGAGAGAGAGAGAGACAGTTGAGGTGTGACAGCTTCACATAGTGCAGAACCCGAGTTATCCTTTGCTGTGATTTGGATATACCATGAGCAAATGCGTCAAAGATAGATGGGACATCCTGGCTGAATACGATCGCATGTCTGACTTCCGTCAACTTGGATCCAGTAGAGCAGATTCTTCTACATGCATCTTTTCCATGTCCGTGTCGCGAGTTTCGGGAACTGATCGCAGCTCAAGACACGGGTTCACCTTGACGGGTCTTCAGTCCATCACAGGACAAACGCAGACAGACATTTGCAGACACTTTTGAGTCGCCAATTAAGTTTCTCGATCCCCTCGGGAGGATTCTCCCCGTGCGTGTAACACATCCTATTCATAGTTGACCTAAGGATCGCCGACTGTCACAGCGCCATGCTGGAGGAGCAATCAGGGTTTTGTGGGTCTTGCTCGATGGCCCACTGTGGTACTGATGAGCGAGGACAAGTAGTGGCTCTCACTTTTCCCACATGAATCGTTCTTAATAATTTCCAGACTAAAACTAGCAACTTTCTGCTTATAAAAAGGCTTTTTACCACCTCTTGGCCTCTGCTGCCTCTTGAATACTCTCAACTCCTGAATCTTTGACTTTGTTGTCCCTGAGGGGAATTCTCATCCCTGCATTTCACCCACCCTATCCCTAATTAACCTTCACTGGACTTATTAGGAGCAGTGGCCTTTTGTAGTGCAGTGCCAAGGGAGCAGTGGACCTGGGGGCCTCGTTCAAGGGCCCACTGTGGCGGTGAGTTGGGTTGGCACAAGCTGAGGCTCTTATTTTCCCCCCCACTTCGTTCTCTCTTTATGGTTCAGAGACTCCTGGTCAAAAGTTGGCTTTCCTAAACTGCAGTACTGAGAAAAAGCTTGTGCCTACGCAGAAAGAACCTGCAATTTATGCAAAGAAAGGCCCCCCGATCCGTGGATTTTTTGATCTCGATCAAATTAAAGCCATAAACAAAAGGCACGGCCGGCCAGAAACTGGCGTCTGCACGCAGCTACAAATCTGCACGGAATCCCGCACATGCCAGACTCACTATCTCCCCAGCTACCGGATATTGCAGCATCGGGTTCAAGTGAAATTCCTTCGTCTCACCGGCTTTTTCCTGGATGCACGGTCTGAGGTATGTCGGAGCAGTGATACAGGAAAGTTCGTAGCAGCTGTTGGTTCGTTCTCTCGCTCCGTCTCTTTGTAACATATCGCCGACCTGGAACCGCACCGCACTGGTCTGCAGCTATTTTTGAGTGTCTGTTTTCAGAGCATTGGAGTGCCCTGTGTTACTCAGTATGTATAACCACTTACTTGGCCAGTGCAGCTTGATTTAGTGCAGTTGTGTGTGTGTAATGCTTTTATAATGTGGGCAGGAGCTCGTAGTGTGAGGCTGAGCTGAGGGTTGTGAACCACAGCACAGAAAGAGAGAGAGAAAGGACTGAATCCAGGCTTGATTTGTTGTCCCAGTAAATCTTTCCATAATTATTTCTTCCACACCCCTCCAACTATTCATTCTTTCCAACTGCCATTTTCTTATTTTTCATCACGTCATTCAGTCCGTTGTTTCGCGTGTCTCACTCTTTCCTCTGCGCTCGTGTTCAGTATCACCGGCACGGCTCGTACTTCAGATGCCCTCCTCTCTCCCAGCCAGTCGTTTGTCCCATGACTAATTTCCCTTTTTCTTTCTTTCGCTCTTTCCTTCCTGCCTCTTCCCTCTCTCCTTCCTCAGCCCCTCTGGAAAGGCAAGGGCAGTGCTGCTGTAACCGAGCCAGCACTTCCTGGTGTTGTTTTAGGGGGGGTGTGGCCAACTTTAGTGAGGAAGACAGGGAGGGAGAGGGGGGGAAACTGCAGGATCTGTATGCCCAGTGCAGTCCACGCTCCCTCCCTCCTCCTCCTCCTCCTCCTCCTCCTCCTCCTCGTCCTCCTCCTCCTCCTCTTCCACAGCTGTTGCTACTGCCGCCCAGCGAGCAGCACTTTCCTGCAGCAGACAGACGATCCAGAGGCTGGGGAGTCGGTAAAGACACAGCCCAGCCTGTCTCAGCACAGCTCTGCACAACCCAGCTCAACCATTCGAAGAGGCAGGGGAGGGGAGAGACTAGCGCGCATAACCAACGCTGCAACGCACGCACACACACACACACACATACACACACAATCACACAGACGAACACTCCTCCTCTCTCTCCCTCTCGCTCTCTCCCTCGCTCGCTCTCTCTCTCTCTCTCTCTCTCTCTCACTCTGGTGCTCAGCTCCGCACAGCTCCTTTACTCATTCGCTGCTGATTCACTCGCTTGCCTCTCCTCTGCCAGTCGCTCTGCCTCGCTGTGTTCTGCCTGCCTGCCTGAGAATGGTCCAGCCGGTGCCTGGGGGTCTGCTGTCGCGGCCTGTCTGAATACACGCATAAACATACGAGAGCCAATCGACACGCGGAAGCGCGCACACACACAAACTGGAGAGCAATGTGAGAGGTAAGAGCTTGCTTCATAACCCGTCCTCACTGTCTCATTGGTTTATCTAGATCTTTCCTGCAGCGCGTGCCGCTGTCTCCACTTTCCAAAGTAAGCTCCTGTGCAGCGAGGCATACGTACAGACTGTTTGCCCGACTGTCTGCAGTGTGTGGACGTCAGGCCTAACTTCTATTTGTTACGACTTGTTTTATAGATACAGACACACTGAGACACATTCTTGGCTCTGAGCAGACTGTCACAATAGCCTCTTCCTGAGGGTAGCGCTAGTTAGCAGGGAAAATTTGTAGCCGTTTGTGTGTGTGCGTGTGTGTTTGGAGGGCCGTGGTTGTTCCAGGAAGCAGCGGAGAAGATCAATAGATCGCCCACTCAGCTTTCATTCCCTTCGTCTGACTCAACGTTGGACATGTCGGGAGTTATCCTGCAGGGCTCGGTTTAGAAAATCTCTCCCTCACGTCTTCGCTCTCTTGCTGCGTCAGCCCCGAGAAGGCGAGAGAAGCATGCTTTTGCATGTGTGCATCTGTGAGTCTAACGTGTGCGCTCCGTGTGAGGCGAACTCCCGCCCCATCGTATGTAAATGATGTGTGACATGTGAAGCTGCTGCTACCTTATATGGTGCGCAGTATTTCAGTACAGTAGAAGTTTGCCAAGCATTCCGGGTCGCGGGAGGAGAGAGTGTGTGTGAGAGGGTGACTGTCTGTGGGAGTGTGAGCATTCGTGTGTGTGTATGTGTGTGTGTGTCTGACTAAGTGAGTGCTTGCATGCGTCTGACAGAGGGGGGAGTAACTGGAAGAGAGGAAGAAAGTTGAAGAGAGAAGGAAAGAGGAGCGAGAGGGAGAAGGAGACTCGGTAAATGGAGGGATTTTACTTGTTGAACGAGAGCGAAAGTAAGTTGATTCATTCTTTATTGAGGCTTTAGGAAGTTATTTGAGATTACCCCCGTCCTGTTTTTGTTTCTCCAAGAGGTTAACTCTGTTTGTGTGGCTCAAACTGATAGAAATTGAGTGATATGATTTCAGCTGGTCATTATCTTGTTGAGAAACACATGTGGGAGATCTCAGGGATCCTCCGAGACTCTCCTGCCTCGCCATCTCCGCCTCTCTGGGGTCCTGTGGGTGGTGTGTCCGTGGTCGGGGCGATGATGAGGAATGTTGTTGTTGTTGTGACTTGGAGGGATCCACGGCGGCTCAGACGGGAGCACACACCCAAGTATGTGCAGGGGCAGCACAGACAGATGTGTGGCAGATTGCATTGTGTCGCAACTTTCGTTAAATCTCCATGGCAGCGCCGCTGCAGGTAGACTGTCAATTTCTGTCGAGCTGAGCCCTGAGGAACAAGCTGTTGTTGTCAGTCTGATCATAGCAGGTAGGAATGCCACACGGCACATTGTCGTCTCGGTGTTGGGGTGCATATGTGAATAAAATCAGGTGCAAATTGTTCTGCGATTGTACGCGCGGCCTGCGAGTTAAAATCTGCCCTACAGACAGGATTACGTGCCTGGCTGAATCTGCGCTGACAGGTTAAGCCTTTATTACACGAGAACTCCTGTGCATGTTCCTCTGGAGTTATGACCACGTTTCAACCCCTCAGAGCAACAGTTTGACACCAGGTTTAGCTGAGCGCAACACCCCCCTACCCAACACAGGCCACGAAAGTGCGAGTCCACTCTTGGATGAGCAGTTTTCAGACTTTTCACCACTGGTACGCACGAATCAACAGCTGCTGTTTCTGAAGTTGATAAGCATCTAGATTTTTCCTTGTTTTGTTCAGTGTTTCATGTGTCAACACAAGCTTGTCCTTGTTTTTTCAGCACAGTTTTTATTCAACTTCTGCTCACAGCTACGACATCCTGATCCTCTGTGGCTCCAGCAAAGTGGCGCCTCAATTTACTGCAGTTCTGTCACACTATTTTCTCATTGTAACCATTGTTTCTGTCAGTGTAACTGAACTGAATCTGTGTTTGTGTGACGTGCCTCAGTGCTGCACAGACCTGCACATTGTACAGTCAGCAGGCCTCATGCGACCATCAGGCTGACCCTGACCGACCCTCATGCGGTCAATGACAACTCATATATCAAATATATATTAGTTTACGTGATACATGCAGAATATTTAGTCTGGTTTTGTTTTAAAAAACTTGTGCTTGTGCTGGTATGATCACATTTTTGTCTGACGCATCATAAAGAAGAACTTATGGTTGAAATTAGTCATAGAGGTCCATTTTTTTTAATTTGCCCCTCATATATTTGATGCCCACCCCAATCAGGAAAGTGTCGAGTATCTGGTTTTATTCATGTGTAAAAGTGTGCACTTATAGACGTTAAGGAGTTAACTTTAAGAGCAAAGATATGTGCCACTTATCAGTGATGCATTCACAGTCCCCAGCAGGTACACCTGAGGACACCTGTGCGTGAGGAAAAACATTTACAAAACAAGACGCGAAAGGTTAAAAACAAAACATCTCTCAGTAACCTGTTTGACTGCATGGACTCTGAACCAGATCTTATAGTATTTTAACCTCTAGTGAATGTATAAAAACACAGATCGCATAGTCACAGAGGTCAGAGGTCTTTTTCTTTATACTTTTTGCTTGACTTGAAATCGGCTTCTTCTTTTTTTTTACACCTTGGCAGACTCGGTGCCCTCAGGAAAAGAGACATGTGCTTTTTTGGCTCATGTTTATGTAAACGATATAAATAAGAGCCAATGAGCCTCCCATTATACCATGAGGCTGGCCATTATTCTTGGTGTCTGTTGGTTTGACCACATCCTTAAGCACACACGTGCACACAAAGATGCAGTGTCGCACACAGACAGATATTCAGTCCCAGAATCCTCCCCGTCAGCACACACAGAGGTTTGTGTGCGTGCACATGTTTGCATTTGTGTGCGCGTCGCTCTGTCCATATATGCTAAAACAAGAAATCTCATTGTGTCCGGCGTTTTGGGCCAACAGGAATTAACGGCCATTGTTTGTCTTTACGTGCCAAGCTGAAGACCCCCTTTCACAGCGACGTTATTCAAATCACCCAAAATTTGTGGCTGGAAGGAGATGATTACACAACCGGCAAGAAGATGATAACAACACGGACAAGAGTACGTGGCAGTCCACGTAACCTTTGTGTAATCAATACGCTTTATTTGTAATGAACTCAACGAAGAATCGAGGAAATTAAGTATTTGTAATTTGGTTTTATGCACTTTCTGTCTCCTTTCTTTCTATGGAGAGAACGAAGATTTTATTGAGCACATCTTCCGATGCCCCGTCAACGGCGTAAGCAACGATGCACTTGCAGATGCATCGGGTATAAAAGTGCTGTAGTATATACAGTAGCAGCCCTCTGTGTCAATATGTGTCCATCAATGTGAAAAAGATCAGGAGACAGCAAAAAGAAAAAGCCCGCTCACGTGTCCACATATGCACCAGTGTGTACGTAAAGGTCACTGAGGGCAGTATCGACATCCTATATTCTCCGCGCACGGAGCCGAGGAAGCGGCGAGGCCAGGGGTGTTGCGTTTCCCTACAGCGAGTGCTGTCCAGTGCGATGACCTGCATCAGCACGCTGTCACCCTGACTCCACCTCTGTGGAAACGCTGAAACCACTCCCTTTACCGAGAGACAGTGAAGGAAAAGGAGACCAACGCTGCTTTCGCCGCAGTCTCGGCTGAAAATAGCAGCGCGGCCTCGAAACTATGTTTTTTTTTTCTTTTCAGTCGGGATGCCATAGCTTAGTGGTGCTGTAAAACCAGGGTGTGATTTCCTGATGTAAGGACGGAGGTGGGATAAAGAGAGGTTTTTATTACTCTTACCAAACACAATAAAGGTTTAAAGGAACTCGTATAGAACAAGAAATATGATCGAGCAGTCTCACTGTGCTTTACGTGATCCGTGACGTTCACTCACACAGAAACAATTTCTGTTCCAGTGATTGAAATTAATTAGCAATCAGCATATGATAAGAAAAATGGAATAAGACTGAAGTATCATTCGTTTTTTTCAGGATCTAAAAAGTTTCAATTATTGTTCGACGGAACTAAGACTTCCGTTCGAAAAAGAAGGAAGTAGAAGGAAGGAACAAGTTATCTGATGAGATATTTTGAGAAACCGTTGTCGATCTTCTTGACTTATGAACTGAGTCGACAAAGTTTTACGTCAAAAATGGACAGCGCACTGTTTTGAAGGCGTACCTGTATAATCAATAACGTATTACCCCGTCAGTTAACCTCAGTGTCTCCAGTCTGGAGCTTTCACTTTTCCGTGACCTGCTTGGTCAAACGGTGCTAATCCAGACTAATAACGTGTCACTCACTCACACAGGAGGTCTTGTCAGTGTTCTGAGCCACACCTTTTTTTTGTATGCTGGTTTTCTTGGCTTCTAGCAGTTTGTCACAGTGACAGCGTCAGCACCTGCCAGGATTAGCATGTGGCTCCGATTGCTCCAGTTTCTCAATCTTCTCCGACGCGTCTTAATAACAAAAAGTGCTCTGTCTGCTCAAGAAATCCTCATAATGCGGGAGCGCCATTCATCACTTTCCACCATGCAAATCACTGGCAGGCTTTATGCATAGTTTGTGCTTTTGGGAGCAGGTGAAGGTTGGATCCTGACACTGTCTTTTTTTATTTTTTGTCATCGTCGTTGTTGTCTTTTTTTCCCCATGAGAAACAGATTTGTTTCGTGGCTCCCACCCAAGAAAAAGTCAAAAGACGTGGCTTGTTTTTCCTCCAGAAACCGTTTGCGCCATTAAGCCGGTGTCACATGAGAGTGAGCTGTTGATGATGTGCTCATATTCGAGTACTTCCTCTTCTTCCTACGTGTCATGAAGGGCGATGGGAAGCACATGGTCTCTCTCTCTCTCTCTCTCTCTCTCTCTCTCTCTCTCTCTCTCACCCTCTCTCTCACCCTCTCGCCATCTTTCGTTCCCTACATCGCGGTTGACCTTGCACCATCTTGCGAGACCTTGGAGTCTGGGGAAGCGCTGCTGAGGATGCTGGAAGAAGAAACGTACACCAGACAGTCAAAGTGACATCACAGAGCGATAAACAACAATGGTGACAACGCGGTAGCAAAAGCAAAAAAAAAAACAACAAGAGAAAAAGCAGTTAAAATGATATAAACTCTTTGATAAGTCCTCATATCAAACAAGCCTGTGTTTAAAATAAATGCCCAGGAGAGAAATGGCACGGACGGTTAAAGTGGAATTAGATACAGGGAGTGGCAACCAAGGAGAGAGAGACCTCAGAGATGAAGAAATCAATGAGTGAAGGATGCCCATGTCCAGACATGATGGATGGTAATGAGTGCTCATTATCATTCTGGCACATTTTATGCCACACCGCACAGTTTTCTCGTGCTCGTCTGACTCTTAATAGAAACCATAGAAACTGATTAGGCTGCCAGACAGAAGTGGAGGGGAGTCGACTCTTCATGCTTCAAGTCATCACATTCCTTCACGCGTCTGAAAACGGCTTCTGTTGCCTTGGGGTTATAAAAAAGAAATGGATCCCAATGGATTCCTCTTAACTCACTCGGGGGGGCATCAGAGGTCACTGGAGGTGGGTGGGGGGTTCCGAGGCTTTGCCTGCCCCGACATTTATCCCGATTTCGATCGCACTTTTCAAAGAAACAAAATAACACAGGTTTTAGGATCAAAAGCCAGACTGGGAATCTGGTCACTGCTTTTATTTTGAAGGCTCCCTCTTTTGGATATTTGTGAGATTGTGTTTCCTGCTGGATTTGGCTTCGTTTTGATGTTTTGGTAAATAAAATATTGAAGAGAGAGTTCCCATCCTTTTTTGGAGGCAATTTTGAATTTTTGTGTTTCCCAGAAGGCATAAAAAGATTATTTGCAGATCATAAAACAGAGAATTATTTTGTTAGCTTTTTATTAGAAACAAAAAGTTGAGGGTGGGATTTCAAAAGCTATGTTGTATTCTGAATGACTTGTGCGCAAGAATTTATCAGATACAACCAAAAGAATCTGGTATAACTCGACCTTCAAAGAGTAAATCCTTGAAATATGAAGTTTCACAGTTTGAATTTATTATTGTGTAAAATAAACTTCATTTTATTTGAATTTTCAAGCTTGTATTTGTGTGTTTTGAACTTCAGCAGGCTAATTCGTCCGATCTTCAGCAGTAAACACGTCACATCTATGTTGATCTTTCACAGTGTTGAAGATCAAATGATGTATGACTTCATAACTATCAGAGTTCATGGGAACAGAAACATGCCCTGACTCGTGTAAACAAAAAAAAATAGCCTGCTGTATGTTGTAAGAGTCCAAAGGAAGAAAGAGAGAGACCGGTCCAGTCACAGTTTGTCAAAAATGCTTTTTTGGCATGAAATCGAACGGAGAAGGAACATTCCTGCATGAAATATCGCGGCGTTCAGTGAAATGTTATAATAAGTTGATCTATGGAGCCGTGAGGCCATCTGTCATTCCTCTGCGTTTCTTCCAAAGGTTGATTTATTTTAATCTTGCTTCGAGACGGCAAGGAATCAGCGGCGTTTCCTTGTGTTTGTATGTGTCCTGTGTGTAGCGAGGGTTGGGCGGTTTGTGTCGTTTGTGTTATGATTGTGCTCCAAAGGTCGTTGCTAGCAGAAATGCTAGTTTTGTTATCACAAGGGGTCACCCAAGGTGGAAGTAATCAGTTTTCTCTTTCTCTGGCTCGCCCCCCCCTCTTCCTGTTCTGTCTGTCCATGTTGCTGGGTCATCATGACCTGGGCTGCACTGCTGCAGGGGCTCTGATAGATATATGGAGTGTTGCAGTGCTGTAAAGTTCGCAGCAGTTCGCGGCATTGCTGAAGACGCACATGCATCTCTGTGGAGAGCGATCCCCCCCCCCCCCGCCCGCCACAAGGGCGCGGCGACTCGCGCTGCTGCCCGTGTGATAAGAGTCGAGCGGGGCCCCTGGGAGCCCGATCATGCAAATTCCCCCTGCAAACCCTGCACAACAGACCCACCTAAAATAGTATCAACATCTCCAATACTCACAATACTTTTCCTCAGATAGGTCGTTTTTACCACGGGTTTGTACAGTTTACTCTGCAGTCTCCTACCGTAACTCTGAGTGGAGGTCAGTGCACCGAAATACTGTATTGCGAAATTACTTTTGGCAGCGTCATACGATAACAAAATATACTTTATCTATTCATCTCCATGTTTTAAGTTTCAGTTTGCCAATCCTGTGTGTACATCAGACGTAAGTTTTGCTTCTTGTACGTTGTTTCCTTAAACTGTGTAACTTCTCTCATACTTGAATATAATATAAAAAATGTAACTTCCCATTTTCTAATCACCATGTAGCCCAAAAAGGTAGGTGAAAAATCAGTACATTTTTCTGGAAAGTACTTTGTACTTTTACAAGACTTTTTTGGGATTTTTTTTTAACATTTGCTTCCCAAAAAAACACTTAAATCTTTAATTTATTCTGTTTTAGTTGTCTTCTCTCAATGTGAACATTACATACTCGTAAATTGCATCCACTTTCTGCCTTTAATCACAATTAAATGTGACTCAAATGTGTTGAAGCACTTTTTTGAGGAGGAGTACTTTTACTTTTACTCAAGTCACAGTTCCAAGAGTAGGAGTGTAACAGTTTCCATCGGTGGTAACTGAAGATCCTGTCCGAGCAAAAATAACCCGTGATTTATTTACATGCAATAAACTTTTAGTCATGAAAGTGAAATAACACGCACGACGTCTAAGCTGGTCAGTTAAGCGCTGCGTTGAACTGCACCCACGCGAACGTGCTGATATCTCTCGCTCGAAACGAGAATGATTATCTGTCGTCTGTCATTGTTTGACAGATACGCCGATCGGTTTGGCAGGAAGCAGGTAGTTGGAGAGGCAGCGAGCGGAGCAGCCGTTTCAGCTCGTGTTCCTTCCCCCAGCGGCGGGCAGGTCGGCCTCCTCTTGGCTCCTCCCCCACTGCTCTCACCTGGCGCTTGGCCCAGAATGTTGCTGCAGCTCTGCAGGCTCTCATTGGTCGTCACTCTCGCAAGGCTTCGCAAGAGAGGAAATGACTAACCTCTTCTCCCTCATGCCCTGCCTCAACTTCCCTCCAGCTTTCACTCTCTTCCTTTCTTTCACCTTTAAGCACATTTGTAATGGCCGGCTTTGCTTTTCTGAACTGTAAGTGATCCGAGGTTTGATCTGATTTTTTCTCGCGCCAGGCAGAGGAGGTGGGAAGTCGTGAAAGGCTTCCTTTGTGCATTTTCTATCGATGTGTGTTTGTGCGTGCTGCATGTGTGTTTGTGCCGTGTGTGTTCAGAGGGCAGGGCTGGTGAAAGTTGTATTTGTTTTAGCAGACACCCTTTGCATTGCTGACATTTTTACATATTCTTCCGTCCCACAGCAGAATAGCTCAGCGGAGGCAAAATGCGGCGTGTCGAGAACTCATGAGGGAGAAATTAAATGAGAGTTTCTTTTTTTTATTGTCTATCCTAATCTCTCTCTCTCTCTCTCTCTCTCTCTCTCTCTCTCTCTCTCTCTCTCTCTCGCTCTCTCTCTCTCTCTCTCTCTCGTCTTAGAGGAAGTGCCTTCCCTGATGTCTGCTGCAGCTTTGACCTGCTTCTACAGCTGAAGCTCCACCCTCCCCCCTGCCTCGCTCGCTTGCTGCCACAGTAACACGAGTGCAAGGACAACAACCACACCCCTCCCGCCTCCTCCTCCTCCGCAGCCTGCGCTCCGACCCGGCCGTCCATCCAGCTCCCATCACCGCCCAGCCGCTGCCAAGCGCTCCCCACCAGCTGCCCAGCCTTACCACAGCAGCGCCGACTCGCCGCCAGGCCCACGCAGCATCTCACCCACCTTGCCTTTCACCTCCGCCTTCAGCCCTCCGAGTCTCCACTCGCCCCTCAGTGTCCTTAACCCTCATCTGGTGGGCTACACCTGGATTGTCACCTTCGTTGCCTGCTTCACTGCACCGACCCCGAGGGCTTCAAGTTCGACAGCTCACTCCATTTTTTGGGGGGGAATTTTGTAGACGAGATTTAGCAATAAACAGTTACTGAGGAAGTTCTTTAGGTGTTGGGGAAAATACTCGATCGGTGAGATCAGGAAAATGATTCATTAACATCCAAAACTAAAACGTCGTCCTGCAACATTTCACTCTGGAAAAGGAGCAATCACAAGGAACTTTTTCTTTTTTTTAATTAAGATTCAACAACACGGAGAAGATTCAGCGACAGTAACACAAAACAGAAACAAAGATCTGATCGGTGGATTAGTGAAAAAACGAGGGGTACTTTTACTCAGATCTCTTCTCGGAGGAAATAGATTCTTTTTTTTCGCAAGCGCATCGCCATGGCGATGAACCTGACGCACATCCGCGACACGAAGTGGCTGACACTGGAAGTATGTCGGGAGTTCCAGAGGGGCACGTGTTCGCGCTCCGACCAGGAGTGCAAGTTCGCTCATCCGGCCAAGAGCTGCCAGGTGGACAACGGACGGGTCATCGCCTGCTTCGACTCGCTCAAGGTAAGAGAAAGAGACAGGTGTGGCCGCAGGGAGACAGTGGGCTGATGTGAGGGGGGCTGGCTGAGTTTAGGGGCCTTTCTTGAAGGCCCACAGTCGTGGTGACAAAGCTCGAGAATACTCAGCTGTGTTTACATGGACCGTAAGTAATCTGATGGTGTGGTCCGCTCAAAATTGCGGTACGATGAGATAAAGACCCAGAAAAACTACGATCTGGTTGGAGGCGGAAGAAGTGGAACTCGGTTTTACGACAACTTGCCCCCCAGAAACTCTGAAGTTATGATAACAGAGGAGAACATTTCTTGGGTGTGCCAAAAAGATGCATAACGAGCTTGAATAATTGAGAGGAATAAACCGACGCTTCTGGGTAAATCTGGATATGGGTCACAAATGGCAACGTCACAGTACAAAACATTATGGGCCTGATGACAGTGACTCAATCTGTTGGTGCTCATTTAACTGCACATCATTGTCATCCACCAATCAGAAATAATTCAATCATGTTGACAAAATCCTTTCCATGTAAGTACAGCTAATAGCTTCCATTCTTCCTGCTTCAATCACTCAACAAGCTGGGGACTTGAACCGGCAACCTCCCTGCCCTGTTTTTCTAACCTTGTGGCTACAACTGCCTGGAGATGCAGGAAAGGGGAGGAGAAGTTGCGAGCAGCACGTCTGGAAGCCACGTCTCACACAGACACGGAGATAAACCAAACGCCTTCACTGTGACAGACAGTTTGAGGGAATATATATGAGCCCGCAAACTGGAAATAGCATGCCGGAGTGCACCATCTGGTCGCAGCATGTGCTCGCTGTAGTCCCACCTATTTCTGGTCAGATGACCGAAACATGTGATCGGATGAGACGAGGAGGCTGCAGCCTTCCAGAAAGAGGAAGCAGACCTTTTTCTGACACTGTTTGGTGGCTTGTTTACGTTGCTGTTTTACCCGCGCGCCACACATAAACAATTCTGCGTGGCTCGAATACAGCGGCAAAGTTCCCCTCGTCAGGTTTTAAAGTGAAAGACAGGTGAGTAGGCCGCGGCATGTACCAACTCACATGGATGCCCTCAGCGCAACACGTCTCGACAGTTAGAGAGAGCGCGGTGATCGCGTCATCTTGCAGCTCTCGCTCGCAGAAACCACTTCCTGTGAAGAGGCCTGAGGGCAGCCAGAGGGGGGTTTGTGTGTGGGTGTGTGTGTGTGTGTGGTTGTGTGTGTTTCCATACCTTTTCTTTTTAGACCAGAGTCGGGTGGTGGGGGGGGGCAGATTTGGGGCAGCATATACAGTGGCGTTTCCATTTTAAGGTTGCGACATAAAGGGGGAAAATTAAACACCTCTCTCTCATTCATGTCGTCTCTTTCACAATCGCGCAATTTATCGCAACATCTCCAGAGATGGGTGGACCTCGACCCAAAGTTTCCAACGTTGGCACACAAACACGCAGACACACAACACAAAGGTTGGGCTGTGTGTGTGTTTGCCGGTGTTTGTCTTCTAGCTCCGCAGACATTGGTAACTCGTGGTCATTGACTGTGTGCGAGCAGCGCAGGGTTAAGATGAGGACAGCGTGTTGACTCAGAGAACAGCGTTTAGAGCCAGATGTGCACAGAGGAATATTGTCAGGCTCGAGCTGGAACCTTCCACCGCTTCCTCACAATGAGAAAAACACCTTTGGACGCGTGTGTCTTTCTCGATGTCGAAATCAGGCAAATTGAACCATAATTCATTTTTATTACAACTTTGAATTCCTGTTTTTATGGACTTGGCTGCATTTTTTTATGGTTCCTTCTGCCACCAACATTTCAGCCGATCTATAATGAGCTCCTAATTTTATGTAGAAATAATGAAAGGAGGTAAAATACAAAGAAAGAGTTGATTTTTTTTACATTTTTCTCTCTACATAAACTGATAAAAATCTGAACTTGCTGTGTGTGGGAAAAAAATATCTGAATATTTTATGGTATCCTTTTTTTCCTGGAGGGGTTTAAAAATCATAAATAAAACAATATTTTTTGTTTTATTTTGTTTTGTTTTTTATTGACTTTTCTTAAAGAATATTGCCATTTATTTTTGACTTTTTGTTTTATTAAAAAAAATCTTGTATCCTCTTGCAAATGCAATTATAAAATAATATGATAACTAACCTTTTATGGTGTGATGGAGAAAGTTTACTGTTATCAAGGTCGAAGCTTCGTGATTTGTTTTCTCTTTTTGACTCCGACACAAAAGTTGCATTATGCAGTCGTTTCAGTGACTCTTAGTGTTAGACTTGGACTGAAGCATGGAGGGAACACATGTTTAAATTGTCATTCACATTGAGCTAAAGGTCACCGCCAGAAAGGAGGAGCTGGCAGATATATGGCGGTTTATTTCACGGACTTGAGGGACCTATTTTAGTAGTTGGAACTCATTTTCCACGTGGACTTGTGTATTAATGGAGATGGGTGATTTTTTTTTTTTTTTTAAGCGCTCGCCCCATTTTTTTTTTCCACTGGTAATAAAAAACAGAGCAGGTCTCTGAAACCCACAATGGAAACAGCACGAGGAATCCGAGAGAGCAGATGAGGATAGAGGAGATCAAAAACAAACGCTGTTCACTCGCCGTTTGTGTGTTCAAGGCGTCATTCGCGACATTATTTTTTTTCCCGCTACACGGACCCCCGAGTGAAAAATCATTCGTCCTACTTTCACACTGATTGAAAGGTCCAAATAGGGCAGAAAATCTCAGATGACTTGTGGGACATGGAGCCACGTCGTTCCCCATAACCACACTTGAACCCACACATGCACAGACACTAATGCACCCTGTTGGACAACATGTGCGCGCACACACACACACACACACACACACACACACACACACACACACACACACACACACACACACTATCTGCCCACAAGAGAGGATCGACCTTCTTCTTGAGAAGTATATAATTAGAACAGGTCTCACATGATCACCAGTGCATAGCTGAGCAGGTCACACCCAAACCCAGTCGTTTCCCCAAGAGCCTCCGTCTTTCTCTTTTATGACTCCCTTTATTTTTTGTGTGGGTGTTGCATACGGACACACACTCACACACACAAAAAAACATGTGTCCTACACTAAAACCTTGCTTGCAGGAAGGAATTAGAGCAAGAAGTGTGTTTGCACCAGAAATAGAAATATCTTTTTACAGGACGGCAATCAGACGTGGACGACGAAAACCCTCAAGCAAGATAATCAATCAGAAGTCCTCATCTAGGCCGCGGAGCTCGAACTAAACTTGTCTGAATGTGTCGGCGCAAGAGCCTCACACACACACACATGTTGTGGGGTGTTCGTTGGCCTTAAACTTGGCCTTAACCCCAGAGTGCAGCCCGCTCTCTCTCTCTCTCTTTCTGCTGCCTGTCTATCTGGTTGGTGCAACACAGACAGCTCAGCTATGTGGAGGCAGGGTAAATATTTGGAGAAGGATAATGGTAGCCTGGACTCCCTGATTTAAAGTCGAGCTCTGCAGCGTTGTCTGGTAATGATTAACTCCCGAGCCGATAGAAGAGGTGTCGTACACTAATTTGTATTTGTTTAAAGTAACATGATTATAACCGAAACACAGTCGAGACTTTCCTGCCTTTTACGTCAGTGAAACTTCAAAACCCGACTGCAAAAGCAATTGACCTGCTTTTCTTTTATTGCCATTGCTACATTAACTGTGCAGTAATGTGGGTTACTGGCTACAGTTAATGAACTTGTTGTTGCTTGTTTTCACCCTCCGTGTTCTTGATTTCCCGCTCGGTCTAGTTTTGGCCTCATTTACTCCAGGCCACACCCATACGTGGACAGGATGGTTCACATTACACATTACACCCTACTGACCCCCCCCCCCATCTCCCCCTCCCTCTGTGTCCGTACGCACGCACACACATATTTATAAACCCATGTGGCAGGAGTTAAGGGGGCTGTGGTGATATCAACTCGGATCCTGTGTGAACCCGCCAGCGGGAGCGAGTCCTTGTTTACCCCCAGCGCCACCGTTCATGTAATACAAACAGCAGTGGTGAACGTCTTACAAGGGAGGGTGGTTAGAGCATGCATGTTCTCACACAAACACACACACACACACACACACACACACACACACACACACACACACGCACACATTAGAAGAGGCGTTTGTCTAGTGTAGACTTTGTGCTTTGTCTACCTGCCAGCCCGACACACCCACTGTCAGCTCATGTCTGAAAAAGAAACGAACTCTTGCTCGCACGTGTTGTATCTGTAGTTATGCTTGTGCTGCAGCCAGTGTCTTCACAGCATTACACCATTTGGAGCCAGACTGATACTCAGTACTTTTACACACAGCTTGAGAAACTCTTATGCTAAAAAAACAGAACTTTATTGCAGGTAAACAGCTGAGTTCAACTGGGATTAGACAATCCACAGCTTCACAGACACACCTTGATAATACGATTGATAGTCAAGCTAATTCTGCTTGTATCCACTTAACTTGAATAAAATCTGACTCTGCGTTCTGCACATTTTCGTCTTTTCCTCAGCAGAAAGAGATAACGTGCGAATTCAGTGTTTAGTGACGCAGTAACTCCCAGAAAAACATCAAGGCAACCAAGAAGCAGCACTTTTGGACAAGCGAGGACACTGAATTCATGCCCCAAAAGAAACATCCATCCCTGACATTTTTATTTGTTGTTCCTCTTCGGGTCGACCGGAACTTGTTCAATACAAGCTGTGTTATAAAGGACACACATTATTTAGAGGCAGAGTTGGATGTTGTCGGTCGGAAATCCATTTTTTCTCCCCTTCGTGTGCACTTGGACAACAAGTCTTGCTTGACTGAGCAGTCGAGCTGTGAGCTCAGCTTGTAATCATGCTGTTACAGTGCAGAAGGTGACCAAATTAAAAAGAATAACTGCAGGGACACAGATCCCCTCGGGGTGATTATTCCTCTGCATTTGACCTAAACTGTTCATAGCTAACCTTAACTACACATATGAGCAGCAGCGGGCTGCCGCAGTGCAGTCAGTGCTTTCGAGGGCCTTGCAAAGGCCCTGATGGCTTAAACCTTCCCCACACCTAATTTCCTCCCAGTCTGGGGGTTTGAACATGCAACCTTCTGGTAAGTTTGCTTCATTTCGCCAGTTGCTTGAAATGTTTCATGGTTTATTGAGTGTTTTTACTTCAGTAAGGTTGGATATGAAGGAGATATCATAGGAAACGATTGGCCAGAGTCAGTTTCTCCAACAAAAAATAGAAATAAAAAAAGGCAGAGAAGAGTGACTTGACTTGAACTGAGGTCTAAATTCTCTGAAAAACTCGGAGATTTAAACTCTATCTTCACATTTTCAGGGTGGTTTTTGCAAAAAAACAGAACTTAACCAACAACGATCAAGAAAAATAAGGGTTGTTTTAACAGCAAACAAGCAAAAAAGGAGAGTGTGGAAAAAGATCATCCCGTGACCCGAAGCAAAGTCATCACCTGCTTTCAGTGTGTTTGCACGTGTTTCTCATATTGTAACAAACAGACAGAAAGAGGAAGATACCCCACAGCAGAAGAGCTGAAGATATCTGCAACGATAAACAGGGAAACCGTGACGACAGGACCAAAAGCAGCTGTTGATTCCTTTAGCTGGAGAACTCAAGGCCGTATTCAAAGCACACACTTTCTGTACCGAGACGAGATAAAGTCCAACGCTTTTATTGTGAAAAGTCAGAAGGGTCATTATATTGAACCTTGTAAAAGCTGTTTGTGTAAACATGTGTTTTGCATTCGAGCTGACGTGTTTCCCAATGAAAAACATGAAAAGCAGAGGCTTTCAACCAGGGGTCTGGGTTTTTCTCAAAACCACATAAACCGAAAAAAAAGTGGCATTCAATGGAAAATTGAAATGAAATCTAATGTTTGCCACTTTATTGTTCCAGACAGTATTTCAAAGTAAATGTCACTCACATTCTGGACAGCATCTTTGTACCTCTTTCTGAACGCTCACATAACCACACACATCAACTGAGTCGCGGCCCACCGGGCCAGACATGTGGGGTAAATATTAGCCGTGTTGCGGGCCGACGGTGTTTTTATGATTTCCAGTGAATTACAGAGACCTTCTCTTGATGGCACGTCATGCACTCTGTGTGTGTGAGGACTTGTTTAGAAGTTCAAGAGACTAATGCGCATTTGTCACTGCTGTCACACAGCCATCTCTTCATTAGGAAACATGCAGACGACACTTCAGAATTCAAATATTGCTTCTTAAATAACACATTTTGGACTGTTTTCAGTCTATTTTGGCCAAAAATGTGTCTGCTTTCACAATAAAAGCCTCTTGCAGAAGTTGTTTTTACTCACAGACTAGGAGGGAGAGCACATCTCCTTCTCTCACTCGCAGTAAATCCTGACCTGTGTATGGTTTGCATTCAGAAGCACGGTGAGCTGCAGTCGGGCTATAATTTGGTCGCTCTCTCCTGGATTCACGTGGACTTCTGTCCTCTGCAGCTGATGCCTGAAATTCTCTTTCTGATTGGATTTTTAATGTGATGTATGCGTCGGCATCCACACTGAATATATCCTCTCTAAATGGATTTGAAAGGCGAGATTCAGCCATCTGTAAGATACCGTTTCTAATAAAAGGACACTATTCATATTCAGCAGGCGGTCCAGATAAGAGCTGGAGCCCATTATGAGGCATTTTTCTTGGTAAGTAAGTTCTTTTAGGTCTGATAGTGTTGAAGCGTCCATTGTTGCGTCTTTCTCGCTTAAAAGCCGAAGGCATCTGTGCTCAGACCACTCTAATCCCGCCACACACACACACAATCAGCCGCACAGAGTCCCTCCTCGGTCTGTTCGTTTCATGGCGTGCGCATCCTTGTCACAGTGTCT
>JASSRZ010000042.1:973823-988036 GCA_032164315.1 Malacoctenus gilli | reverse complement strand
CTCTCTCTCTCTCTCTCTCTCTCTCTCTCTCTCTCTCTCTCTCTCTCTCACTCTCTCTCTCTCTCTCTCTCTCTCTCCCTCTCTCTCTCTCTCTCTCTCTCTCTCTCTCCACACTGTTGTCTTATTGTTGCACATAAAAAAACACAAATCGACAACAATCGATGATGTATCATAGTTGGGAAAAAAACAGTGTTTACATGACAAAGTACTTGAATGTTTTGGGATCTTTTTTTATATAGCTTTGTATTTGACACTTCTCTGGAAATGTGCCTCATTGGGAATGTCTTATTGTGAAAACCGAAGAGACACGCGACATCCGACTTATTTTTTTCTGTGCTCTTGAAACCATTTCCTTTCTGTTGGAGTTGTACCGTTGGATCTTCTGGGCTGGTGGGGTCCTTCTGTCTAGGAGAGGTGACGACGACGACGACGATGATGATGATGGTGTCATTGTGGGGATTGTTGTGCCAAATCCCCCCCCCCCCTCTGCCTTTTCCAAAGTATTTTTAAGAGTCTCTCAGAAACGTAATCAATCACCACTGGAGCCTTGCACAGGTTACTCAAATTTAGTTTCAGCCCTTCCGAAGCGGTTCCGAGAGGCGCGCAGTCCCACCCACGAGGACCCCCGTATTTGAAGCTGTGGAGTTGCGTGATGCCGACATCTTTTAGTTCCCCCTCCTCCTCTTCCTCTTCCTCCTCTTCCTCCTTCTGTCTGGTCTGATGAAGGTGGATTTATCATGGAGCTTGCACTCGGCTGACGGCGTCCCTCCTCGGTGCGCACAAACGAGGACCTTGGTGCATTGCTGTCGCTGCATGGGGGGGAGAAAGACGCCGGGACCCCATGTCAAGTGCCTTCCTACCAAATCTCCTGTGACTGTGCCAACTGATGAGCCCTCCTCCCTCCGCAGTGCGTCTTGATGGCAATCAGAACTTTTTCCTTACGTTGCAGTCTAAGCGAGGAGCGCCGACTTCCCGCCCGTGCTGCCGGGAAGCCGCGCCGCCGTTGGGCCTGCTGTTTCAGGGTCAGATTCAGGCCGACTCTCGAGGTACTTCTCCACCTTGGACCCGAACACAAGAACTTTACCTGCTTGGGATTTTCCAGTGAATGGCAAGCCATGTCTGTATGTGACTGTCTGGACTCTTTTCTTTCCTTTTTTTTTTTTTAAATGGGAAAAAAAAAAAGAAATGTGACATTTTTTCGCCTCGAGACGTAATTGTAACTCACCCTTTGGACAAATCTTCTGCCATCTACCTGTCAGTTTCAAAGACTTGTAATACAGAAACGCATTTTATGTACCTCGGTGTGCTGTGCTCTATTCTGAGGGTTTTTCTTTTCACACTTTTTCAGCTCTCTCTTTAATAAGACCCTTTCCAGGCTTCAGAGGAGACTTTCAAAACTGGCCTTTGCTTTTATTTTGAAGGCTCCCGCTTTTATATGTTGGTAAAAGCCCGTGTTTGGCTTCACTGTCATGATTTGACGAATCACAGAGAGAAGAAAGGCTCGCAGAAGTTTGAGCAGCATCAGTTGCATCAACGAACCTTCGAGTTTGATCCCAGATGCGGCTGTTGGTGTCAGAGTTCGGGTTTACGGTCTGTAAACAGCCGTCAGGCGGCTGGTTAGCGGGCCGCAGTCGGAGAGCGCGAGCACAAAGCGTCTCGGTCCAGAGGTTGGGGTGTGAGGGTGTCGGGCGGCTTTCCAGTCGCAGTGTGTTTGCAGGGGGGGGGCCGAGCTGTTTCGCCCCTTTCCCCTGCTGCATGTTTTGGAGGCTGCAGCTCGGAGGACAGAGAGGGCTTTCTGTGTCGGCAGCCAAGTTCAATCAGCCATACAAACCGTAGGCTGGCATTCGACTGGCGAGTCGCTGCTCAGAGCCGCCAATGAGCCGCCACTGCCGGCGCTCCCTCCAGTGTCCCTTTAACCGCACAGATCTGAAGACAGATTACGAACGTTCAATGTCACGACACGCTCGTGTGATTTTACAGGAGACGAGTTCAACGAGACAACTTTGTTTTCTTTGCAACTGCTGCAGCTGCTACTTTTAGCGCGGCCTTCACGTAAACTCGACAAGTACAGGGCAACAATTCGTTCCTCGGTCTGCTGTTTGAAGGGTCAGTGAAGGTAAACATGTGGGGCTTGTTCAGAAACAACAAATATCTTGTGAAGGATTATCAAGGATTAGCATTGTTTTGTTCAAAGATATCTATGAAGACTGCTTTTCTGAGTCAGGATTCTGTGAGATATCAAGGCATCAATCCCACCATGTGTCCACGTCATCATACACACGCTTCATTTTAGGCACGTTTGACCTGGGAGGGGGGGGGCTTCATAAGACCTGGGGAAGGTCCACACACCAACGTCCTCACAGAAAGGCTGCAGGTCAAACCAGGGACCTTCTTGCTGTGAGGCGACAGCTCTACCCACTCCTCCACAGCGACATTAGCAAATTGTAATCATTTTGGAAGTGCAAACATGAACAAATACATTTTGGATGTTTACATGAAGCAGAAAATGCACAGAAAAGTTGATAAGTTGTCATTTTTAAGGGTTGGATGTGAGGTCTCCAGATCAGGGGTGTCAAAGTCCGCTCCTGGAGCTCCGGCGTCCGAAAACTTGTGGATGTTTCCCTGCTCCAACACACCTGCTTTAAACTGGTGTGTTGTCATCCTGCTGGGCAGAAGCCTGCTGACGATCAGGGAATGAGTTCAGGTGTGTTGGAGCAGGGACGCGTCGAACAGAACTGGGAAGCTGGCTCTCCAGGACCTGGAGTCTGACCCCCCTTTGCTTTGGAAGCTGGTCTGAGTGGACTGACAGTCGTCTCATGCCTGCCGACATCCGTCACGTGCATGTTGGTGCTGGTGAGTGGACGGCACCAACTCCTTCTGGTTCAGTTTTGTTGAATAATCTCTGAGAAAATGAGCGTCTTTGGTAGTTTTCTGTAGAAACAGCCGATTGTACTTGTGAACACTCGACAGACTGCAATTTTCAACCAACTTTTCGCTATTTCACATGGACATTGGCTGTGGTTTGATGATTTAACAATTCTGGCGGACTGCTGCGCCGGTCCCGTAATCTTTCTCTTGAGTTCGCAGTCGTTGTCCCTCCTCCGCTTCACCCGCAAGACTTTTCCAGCAGGCCGCGAGTCTCGTGTTGGTTTCACGCCTGCGGGGCTTCAGTCTTGTGACTTGGCAGGTTTCTGTTGACAAATCGTTCCACGCTGCATCCCCGCTGACACGAAGCAACAATCGAGGACGTTTGAAACTCCTGAGCTCGTTCACACATTGTGGGACGAGAGCGGGCCGCTCCCGGGGGTTCGCGGCAAACACCATTAGTCACATCCTGCAGTAGTAAAATGCGGTTGTCCTCGCAGCTGTTACGAGAAACTGGTCCACGAATTTTGGCTTCTTTGAATGTGTTTAGAAAAAAAAACCCAACATATACAAATAACAAGTAGCGCTCTTTGACTGTGCTGATACCTCGCAGCACTGGAGATTTGCCTAAAAACGTGACACCGTCGTCTGCTCGTTGCACGATTACACAAACATGCTGTTCATCCTGAATTTCACAAGCAGCCCGGCTCAGCACTCCAAGCATGAGGAGGCTAAAAGCTGTTCTGCTTTCAGTGAACCCTCTGCAGCCTTTCACTTGTCACCCAAACACTGCAAGTACCTTCATCAACCACAAACGCCCTGATTGGTCGATGCTTTTTTCGTTAGTACAGAGGCACCGACGGGTGCAAGATCGAGCGCTTCCTGCCAACCTCTCACTGCCGATGGGTGAGATGTTGTAAGAGTGAAACGGTTCCTCCTGACTGTGTGGAAAGGAGCAGTTTGGAGACGCACACAGGCGAGGACGTGACCTCTGAATTAGTCTCCAGATCCAAAGCTGGAGGGCGAACCAGCATGAACAGGCTTCACACATGTTACGCCCTGAAGCGTCTCCGTGTGATCTGATTGAAACTTCGATGCCAACAGGGTCACATGACGGTGATGTCGCGTTCGAAGCCAGTCGGTCATCCACGAACATGATTCACGACTAGTCAATCTCGTATTGCGAAGTTAAGGTGTCTCCCAGTTACTGCACACCTGTTTTCATCCAAGGACTCATTTTGAGGCTCCAGCAGAGTTCGATCGAGTCGGGACGAAACCGATCGATCCCAGAAAAACAGCCTCACTGAAGGCTTCACAGCACGGCGGTGACTGAGCGCTGAGGCTCCGTGAAGCCAGTAAATCACATGAACTGATGTCTTTGTGGCAGCTGACAATGAACACACACACACGCACGCACGCGCGCGCATGCAGTCTGACCCCAGCCGTGAGGAAAAGCTTACAGAGCAAGAAAATGCAGAAGTGTTTCGTCTGTGTGCGCTCGTGGTCACTTTGCACCAGCGCTGAATCTTCTTTTCACGGCGACGCTTTGGGGAATTTCCATCTGAATGCTCAAACAGGACCGTCTGTGTACAACCCTCCTGTCAACGGTACATTAGAGGTCGTCTGTCTTTGGATCGATTAGACTCACACAGTTTGTTTATTTAGTTTGCGCTTAATCCGGAACAAATTTTAACTGATATTGGTAAAGAATGTCGCGTGATATGTCAGTGGTTGGCACTGTTTGCACATAGCGAGCAGATCTGATGTTTTACTGACAGTTAAATCTCACAATTGGTGGATTAGGTGCAAAATGTCAATTTGCACTGCATTGTTTCATTGATTCAGTGAAGCTCAAATGTTTCTCTCTGAATAAAGTGTGAATTTCATTAAAAACCACATATGGGAAGATTGTGGGTGCAGTGAAAAAGGAAAAAGCTGCAGCCGAAGTGGCCTGGTGTGAACTTCAGCCCTTCTTCTGACTTTGCTTATGGGTTTTTTTTTGGTGGCCCTCAGATAAAAAGCAGCAAAGCGAAATGAGACGATGATTCAAAAAGATAAATGAAAAGTAACAGAGTGATGATATCCGACTGCATTTCCAGGCCCCGGATTCGTCTTTCTGCCTCTTTCTGTGTGCAGAACGCGGATTGTGTACGACTGCGGATGAGTCACTGTGGTCTTGGTGGGAACAGTGAAGAAAAGACCTCACATATCCAGGGACTGAAATAGACTAAATGCTCTGCGTCTGCCTCTCACACTGCACGCTGAGTGGGAGGACTCAGCAGACACAGAGGTGCTCTCAGCTCCCCCACATTCACGCTGCATCTTAGCTCCATTTTCAGGCAAGTACACTCCAACAATACTCGTACGGTCGTGTGAGAGCGGCACAGAGTGAAGAGTTTAACGGTGACACCTCACAATGAGAGGATTCCTGTTTTGAAGCCCTCCTGTGAGGAGTTTGCATATTTTCTCTGAGCAAACGTGTCCCTACATCTTCCCCGTGTTTATAACGTAGTTCTACAGGATATAAACAATGTTGGTTACGTGTGAACAATTGATGGGTGAGTTTTTTTGTTGACAGTCATATCTGCTTCTGTTTGGATTTAAATGTATTCATTGGACGGGGTTTATTCGCACCTGATACAAGGAAGTCAAAATTTCTCTGATTTGGGTGCTGTATTTCGTCTCTCCACAAGAGGGCAGCCACGCACAGCTGACGGGCAGTGCAGGATTCTTGTTTATGTTCTAATTTACCTCATTTAGCTACTTTCAAACAACATACAAAGAGTGAATGTACATAAAAGTTGTATTGGTTGGTATTTGAACCTATAGTGCTGCAGATATTCTTGTAGCTTAATTGTGTGTTTGTTTACTGCACGTCTCGAAAGAGTCTTTACAGATCAATGTTAAACTTTGCTGTGTGCGGATCTTTTTTTAGGTGTTGGCGTACCAATTATATAAAGTCCGCTGTCATATATAGTCTGTATTTTGACTTCCTGTCAGCTGCGCTACCAAATTGGCCGCTGCAGGCCCAAACAACTCCTGCTGCTGCTGCTTAGCGGGGGATAAAAGTGAGACCGCGCTCTTATTTCTCTGAGCTCATTAAAGTCCAAATTTACAGCCGCACGCGGAGAAATGTCTCATGGATCAGACTTTGGTTAACTTCAATGATACTTCTTTCTAAGTTTCAGAGGGTTTATTCATTATGGAGACACAAAAGGTGCTGGAAATTTACATGAGTTTGCAGGGGACTTGCCAGCAGTGTTCCCTGAGCAGAGGAAATTTACAACAATAACAGTCAGCCCAGAGAGACACAATGTGCAATTTGATGTTTTGTTTCCTTAAAATGCAAAATTAAGAATGACTCAGTGCTGCGTGATAAGTTTCGCTTCATAGATGTTTAACAGAATAGTCACATGACATTGGAGATTTCAAGGCAAAGATGTCAAGAAGAACATCCATTGTTGGGACAAAAGAAACAAACACTGAGATGAATATGCTGTGTATTAAATGATCACTCAAAACGAGGAGAAAACAAGCAGGTTTGAGAGACTGCAAACTGCTTCTCACTGCTCAGTGCCTTGAGAGCTGATCTGATAATCCCCATCTCTATAAACTCCCTCAAAAGTGTCAAAGGAGACGACGTCCTCAAAGTTTTGATCCAATCTTAATCTGGGCAAATCCAACAGTTCACTTTATCGGGCATTAACTCTCCGGTCTGTCTTGGCTCGTTGACTCTCTGCACCCAGCTTGTGCTGCGTCTCGCCTCCTCACAGTCGTGCTCTGTTTGAAATTAGGAGGCACGCATCCTCCTTTCCCTTTCTCACTAATCCCGGGATCCCTTCAACAAAGAGAGTGTTCTTGGAGCAAAGCTGGGGGCCGTAAAAGTGAAGCATCACTTCAAGAGGACCCTGGAGTGCGACAAGCTTCTAGGGTCTGTGGACAGCTGCTGGACACGTGGCTGCCACCACTGTGAGCAAGCAGATCTTATCCCTCTTTCTGTGTAACAAAACTGTGCTGTTGTTTCATCTACAAATATTCAGAGTCATGATGTATGCTTTAGGTTATAATTGTGTTTGCCGAGTTATTTTGTCTTGAATTTGGACAGTAGCGGGAGAAAGTGGATTTATATTCTGGGTAAGTTAGTCAGTAACTCCTAGTAAAACGTTTGAGTTAATTCAGGATTAACTCATCTTTGCTTCTCAAGTAAACAGGAGTTTAGAGAAACAATTCTCATTACAAGAGCCAGCGCTGATGCTATCTGGCAGCTTCAAAGTGGGACTTTTGAGTCTTGTTCTTAGAGTCTTTCAATTTCTCTGTGTGTAACAAAATACTGAAGCAGAAAAAGCGCATATTTAGAGTGTGTAAAAATAAAGGAACACATGAGCACATGCAGGACGGGCTTCTTTGGTGCAACACCGAGTAAACGTGATAATCTGTGACAGTCCGTAAAGGCATTAGCATGTGACTGACATTCATCTCTTTGTGGAGGGAGGGGGGCTGATCTCTGCCGCATCGTCTCTCTGCCGCCTGAGGAAGTCAGATTGTGTCCAAGCGCGGATGAGTCACCGCGGTCATGGAGGGAACAGTGAAAAGACCTCACATATGGAGGGACGGAAATAGACCCAACGCTCTGCATCTGCCTCTCACGCTGCACGCTGGGTGGGAGGACTCGGCAGACAGAGGTGCTCTCAGCTCCCCCTCGTTCGTCCAACATCCCGACTTCAGTTCCTGTCACTCTTCTCACATAGAGATGGATGAACTGGTTACTTTGTAGGTGTACAGGCGTAATTATCGCAGGTAGATCTTGTGTTTCATGTCTGAATGTGATGATAACAAAAACTTCTCATCAAACACTTGCAGATTGATATGCATTTTTCTTTGTTTTTAGCTGTTAATATGAATTATAATGCATCTTTTATCGGCAGTACCATACATTTCCACAAGAGGGCAGACACGCCCAGCTAATTGAGGAACGCCAACACCGCTATTAACTCGAGGAATTACAAAATAGAAGTCTTAAAAAAAAAGGCTGAACGTCAAGAAATATAGTAAAGAGAAGTTTTCTGCTTCTCTTTACTTGCAGTTATTTCCCCCAAAACTTCAAATCAATCCGCGAGAGAAAGTCACTAAAGTTGTTAAATCGAACTGTCTGGGAGCACTGACTGTTGTTTTGATCTCCGCAGGGAGATGTTGAAATATTTCCTATCACATGGAAACTGTCACTTGCTGAAGGGACCGGTAAAAAAAAAAAAAAAAAAAAAAAAATAGAGACGGTGAAATATTTGTTCCTCCGGATGCCAAAGATACAGAAGCACATTTCAACATTGCATCATGCTGCAGTCAACACATTTTTACTTAAAAAAAAAAAAAATAGCGTCAAACTCCAGGGACTACTCGAGTAAAAACTATTTCTATGATTTAAACTGGACACAGTGACTGATTGAGTCAATATGGACACTTGTACAGATTTAGCGAGCAAATTTACTCAAACTGTCAAGTTTGTCTTTACGCTCATAATAAACATTTGTGAAGATTATTTTGCGCAGCCAGACACATTTCAGGGGAAGCTATAAGCAGGGCAGCAACTTTCTTTCATAGAAACCACGAAAGCTTTTCAATGTGATGAGATCGCCTTTAAATCACCTAAATTGCCAGTTAGCTTAGGTGGGCTCAGCGGCTTTGCGCATGTGCAAATCATTAACGGTCGTGGTCAAGGTTGGAGGAAAGAACCTGGAGCGCGTGACATCAACAAATAGTGAGTTTTAGTTCCAACACCGAATGTTAATGTTTTATCTGTGTCTTTTTTTTCTCTATTTTTTTTTTACTGTCTGGGAATTTGGCGCTTGTGCGAGTGTTTCACGGGGTAGAAAACTTCAACCTTCACCGGACTCTGTTACGGCTGACTCTCACCATATTTTTCAGGTTAGCTGTCAATATAGGCTAAGTGGCTAACTGTGTTTTGTTTCCAGTTGTTGCTGGTTGAAGCCACCTGTTCATCGTGTGAACGGCTCACTCGGCCTCACCAAAGCAGTGGAAAATGAAGCGCTTCTGCACACATCAGCCTGATCTACTCAAGGTTTGTACTAATATGTTGCATTTGGTAACATTGTTAGAGGGTTATTCTACACTTGAAAGCATTTACTGCGTTTGAAAGGCACAAGCAATCACAGTCAGCATAAATCAGACTGCAGAAGTTTTTGACTTCAGTGTTTCTCTTCAATCTTTGGTTTTTGCTCATCATCCTCAATAGAAATCGTATTTTTCCACCCTTTTCTGCCCCTTGGGTTCTTTGAGACATTTGCGTGACCTTTTCTTTCCTAATGGGAGGTCTCCAGAGAAGAACAGCTTAGTGCCTTTTATTCACAGTGAACAAGCATCTGATTTAAACTCTAACAATTCAGTTCCCGTGATGATTTCACACTTTGCATTGGAGGGGGGGCATGTCGAGCGAACGGAGTGCCTCGGATTTCGCACCTTGCTTTGGCTGCCCATGTGACGGATATATCAAGAAGATATATCCAACAAGTGGACATAAATATCCGTGGGGCTTTGTCAGGTGTCTCCCTGTGGAGCCAGCAGGAGCTCAGCTGAGAGCTGCCATTGTCTTTAAAATTGTCAATCATCTGAGAATAACGCTGACATCACAGGTATGGCGCGCACGGACCATCGTGACCGCCGCTCCGTTAACTCCTCTGATACTGTCGGTGTGGGATCTGTCTGAGTACATGTAACTCTCTTTGATACATTCACGGAAATTGAGTGCGGGTATTACTCTAAATCACCGTGCTCGCCTCAGGCATGACAAGTACTCCTTGGCAAATCCCTCCGTTGTCCCACATGGCTGTCACTGTGTTGTACTTACATGGAGATGCAAGTACAATGGAGGACTAAATATACTGGAAGAGATTTGCTATCAAAAGAAGCCCGTGCGAGAGCAGGCAGATCTAAACATGTACCTGAAGGCAGCGTGCACCGAGGTGCCAGTGCCCAGGCAGAGAGGGGGGCTGAGGCTGGAGCGCTGCTGCTCCCTCCAGCAGAGGCAGGGCGGAGGGACCAGGGTGCCCCCCTCCAGCCCCACCAGTTGCCCTTCAGAGGGCTTCGAAGCCAGCAGACCTCGAGAGCAGCACGGCTTGGACGGGCTCCTCAATGTGCACGGCCATTTCTTCCAGGCTTCCACACAGCCCTCGTCCAGCATGGTGTACAGGTAGGATGTTGGTTGTTTTTATCCACAGGACTCTGCCTGAACCTGAAGTGTTGAAACAAAAAGCTGCAGACAGACAGCTTGAAGCAAGAAACAAAGCTGTGGATTTAGATTAAACTCTGCGTTGAATTACTTTCTCTTGAATCTGATTGCCTGTCTGCTCAATTTGTATCATGTTCCCACCACTAATAGTTAGTATTTAAGCTTAATTCTGCTCAGCGGGGCGCCTGTCTGCTTAAATACCTAAAGCTTTCATCACTTCCTGATAGAGAGAGGGGCTTCTCGGCTCAGTAAGATCCAGCACTAATTCCCCGCCGTAATTAGACTCGACATTTAAAGGCTCGTGAGGCCACCATCAGAAAAATTGCCGTGTCCTCAGCGACTTCGGCAGGTTTCAGATCATGAATAAGTAATAAAGAAGGCGCAGTGTTTGGGCTGATTGTCTTTGGAGAGCAGGAAGAAAGAGCGCCGGCGTTATTACACGGAGTCACATTTCACAGATTGTGTCTGAAATGTCACAATTTCCACCTGTCAAAACTACAGAGAGGCCGGTTTGCAAAAAAAACCAAACCACACGGCTGAGAGACTTTCATTTTTGTCTCTTTTATGTTTCTGTGCAAAAAAAGCTTAACTATGGTAGAAAGTACACAGTAGCTTATTGCCAGAGTCATTCCAACAGCCAGCAAGCCAATCTAGCTTTTTCTACCCCTGACATGTGGATAAGTTCCAAGTAGTTATTAAATTTTTCGAGTAAAGAAAGACTTTTCATTTTAAAAAAAGCCGCAATGATTGAAGGACGATAGTAAATTATTAAACTGTATCCATTCTCTGATGCAATCAGGCGGCGCTGGTCCCCTTGAATAATATTTTAGAGCTCACAGCCTGCAGGTGCACAAACTTCAGGCGGTGTGCGGCGTTAAATAAATGGCCGAGCTTTCACTTCCGCCCGTATCATTCGATATCCCCACACGAGGCAGCGCGCCTGCTGTGTGCAGGCACATAAGGTCAGGAGAGATCTGCAGGGCCCCACACAACAAACATGTCAGCATCTGTCAGAGTCACCGCATGCCGCGGCAGAAGCTGGCACCATAATGACGCTCGATGATATTAATGGGAAATGTCATAATGGCAGGGCCGAACACGATGATGATGATCCTAATAGCCACGATGAGGGTGAAGACCAGGGCGACGTGGCGATGATATCGGTGGACGGCTGAAAGTGAGGGGTTTGGATGTGCTGGGCCACGCGTGGTGTGGACCTGCAGGGTGACCTTGACCTTTAAATCGGACTCGTGTCGACATGTTGGATTATTGAGGGTTGTAGTTTCGAGATGAATTGCAATGAACCAACAAGATCGAAATCAATCTTTTTTCCATTTTTTTGTGTTCTTTGTGCCGCTGACATGAGACCTGTTTCAAATATGCATTTAGTACCTCTTCTGATCATTTATCAATTTCCACGAGTAATGTGGAAATTGCATTTATAGATACAGAAGGATTGTCGAGGTAGTGATAGAAATTATGAGAATAGGTAAGTTTAAGGCTCACTTGTCTCTTCCACCATCACAACGCTCATTAAACTTTGTTTATGACCTCAGGCTCGGTTTCAACAACGAGCGGGTATTTCGTCTGTAGGGCTCAATCTGATTGGTCCAATTGGATGTACGGACTAAATGTACAGACCATGCAAGCCTGTTAAAATTCTGTGCACATGTTGATGGCAAGAATGATAAAATTTTGATCTGTCTCATCCCACGTTTCCTAGTTGAACTTCTCCAGCAGTTTATATGTGCTGCTATAAGTGAAATTCGCAGAGCTCAATCACTGCAACAATTATGTGGACACAGAGGCAGCAGCAGCGCTCTATTACTGCAGGATAAACAATCGGAGCTTCCTCTGTGGCGTTGCGCACCGAATGCATCACAATGACTTGCACTCTCGGACTAATCTGCCGCACCAGGAGCAGACTGTAGATTTGGCATGAGGAGGATTGCCTTGAGAAAGGGAGACTTAGAGGGGAGCGATGAAACAGGCGGAAGAGAGGAGGACGATAACGGAACAAAAGGAGGATGGAGAGAAGAATCTGGAAGTGAAGAAAGCAGAGAGAGAGAGAGAGCGCAAGAGAGAGAGAAAAAGAGAGAGAGCGCGAGCGAAGATGCTCTGCTGCAGCAGTGACGTCACAGGCTGCTCGCAGAGGTTTCCCCTCTCATTATCTCTCATTTTCTCAACAGGAGGTTAGCGCTGATAAGGAAAACTATCTATTAGACAGTGGAAAAGCCTTTTGAAGATAAAATGTGGGTTGCAAAAAAAATCTTGGGAGGCTGGTGACAGGGTTGTAATCATCTGACACTCAATCTAATGCAACTGCGAGGCTTCATTTGTGCAGCGGCAGCTGAACGTGCTGCAGAACCGTCTGATTCCTATAAATAAACGGAGCATTTTGGCGAACAGCGGGCAGCGCTATCAAGCCACGCCGACAGATGTTCCAAACCGTTGGAGACCTGTGGTCAGGTTACTGTGAAGGAAGTCATCAGTCTCCTTTGTGCACCATCATGGCTGCCCCTCCCTGCACGTGCACGCTCACGGGCAGCTGGAGGATTAGCTATAAAAAAAGAAGAAAGTTTCCAACTCTCTCACTGTTTTTTTGCAATTAAAACCGAGTGGTTTTGCTTCAGGCGAACGGTGTCATCGACCGTCGGGGAATCCAGACGAGAACGTAACAGATCTAGATTTCGACTGACACACTTTTAAATGGGATCAACAGGAAGGGAGCTGAGACTTCGCAGGTGACGCTGACAATGTGTCACAGAAACAATGAGGCGTTTTTCACCCTCCAGGTCGGTTGAGAGCTCCTGCTTTGATTGCAAGACCTTAATTATCTAGAGGGTCTTGTTCACGAGTGAGGGAACATGGATCGTGACATTGACTGATGGATCGGTGCTGCAGTTGTGCGGTGGATGTACCGGCGGGTAGGACGAAGGTCCGGGTTCCCTCCCTCTCCTACGGTCGTTAGCTTTGGGTCATAGAACAAGAACAGAGCAGTTTCGTCCGCATAGGGGCATCATTACCTCAGAGCTCCTTATCCAGGAGGAGCTCGGAGTAGAGCTGATGCTGCTCCACGTGCAAAGGGTTGAGCGAAGTACTGTAATGGTGCAAATCTGTCAGTTTTTTAACAATGGTTCCCAACTTATGGTTCCCGTCAATCGATGACTGTCAACTTGTGTGTGATTGTTTGTCTCTGTTTGGTCTGTGATTGGCTGGTGAGCTGTCCAGTAGAATGAAGTTGTATAGATGGTGGATGAAGCGATATTGAAGTCCAGACTGTATTTACCTAAATGAGAATATTGTAAGATCGCATCCTCCCCTCACAACCTCCTGCTGCTCCTCGACAACCTAAAAAAACAGCCTCCCCCCTTCTTGGATGGATTTCTTTTACAAGTGTCGACTGTGATCAAACGCGATCAGAATGATCTAAATAAAGCAGTTTTGGCCTCGAGGTTCCTGGATGCTCAATGAACCGTGAAATCCGGCATTGTCACATCGCTGCTCAGTGGGGGAGGAAAGTAAGACGCCGCGCTGCTTGAACACTCGTTTATGCTTTGCTTCACTCTTACGCTTCCACCGGTTGGAGAAGAGTGTGCCACTGTCGGTCCTCTTTGTCATTTTCTGCGCAGGAGGAGAAAAAAAAGCATGAATGGCTTGTTTTGCTGTATTTGTAGGTCACACATCGGCAGTGCACGATGTGGAAGGTAACGACGCTGGAAAGAGGGCACGCACCGTGATGGCAGTCAACAGCAAGCGGGGGGGGGGGGGCAAGTAAATACGCCTCATAAGTCGGCGTATACAGGGAAGTGAAGCATGCCCGTGATGTTCACATGTAGGTTAGCGTAATTAACCAGGTTTTTATTTCACGCCGATGTTGTGCCCGAGGTTAATTTGAGTCAACTCATACATCAAGTAACTTAGCTCCTCCATTTTCATTCAGAATCTCTCTCTCTCTCGCTCTCTCTTTCTCTCTCTCTCGCTCTCGCTCTCTCTTTCTCTCTCTCTCGCTCTCGCTCTCTCTCTTTCTCTCTCTCTCTCTCTCTCTCTCTCTCTCTCTCTCTCTCTCTCTCACCCTCGCTCTCTCTCTCTCTCTCTCGCTCTC
>JASSRZ010000042.1:954106-966127 GCA_032164315.1 Malacoctenus gilli | reverse complement strand
GAACCTGACACTCGGTCTTACGTGATAATAGCAGCAAGTTAATGTTCATGGGGAAGTTTTTAATCCAAATGGGACAAGTTTAGTTTTACTTCAGCACCACAGTTAAAAATACAACACAATGCAAAGGGCTTAGCAAAAGGCCTTTCACTGCTTCCGAATGCCGAATGCCTTTTGAGACAACAATGAACCTTGTGTTGCAAAATCCCATCTCGTACATTACCGGAAGTTTAATAAAACAGCACTCGTATATTTTGAATTCAAAATATACGAGTCCTTGTACAACAACGACTTGAGTTGTTACAAGTATTAAGTAGAGCCATTCAATAACGAATGGCTGTAATATTATCATGTGTTTGCAAGTTAAGGACATCGTGGATCAGAAGCCAAGAATGGATCAGTGTGAGGCTCCGCCTCCTCCGCTGCCGGCCCTTGAAGCTCCGTCCATTTAAATGTGTGACGGCCTCTTTCCGAATGTCACCTCCTGCATTTCTCTTTGCAGTTCAGCCGACACTTAAAAATAAACAGCCCGAAACCGAATTACTTCAGAGAAACACTGCACAGAATAAGGTATTTTGAAAGTTCTGTTGAGGTAAAAGGGGGAGAGAAAAAAACAAGAGGCTGAAGTGGATCCTTAGGGATTCGAAGCCAGCTTGCTCCTGAACATGGCAAAGTGACAGTGGAGCACATGTGACTGCAGGCCTTCCAGCTGGATCCAGCCTGCTGCATTCTTTGGTCCAGCTCTCCTCGCACGTGTATCCGAGTTGTCATGCTCAGTCTGGTTTTCCAAGTCTACTCGAACTTCTGTTTGGAAAACAGTAAAGAAAATGGACCTCCTACAGAACAAAAACCCGATCCAAACGCAACACTGTTAATCCAAAAACAACGTCTTTCAAAAATGCTTGTTTTATAGGAAATGTGCATATTCTCTCAGGAAGATGGTGGTGGTTTTATTTTGGTTCTGTGGAAGGAAATTGAGTTTTCAAGACACCAAACTCCGGTCCCTTTAAAGTGGACCAAACAGCCCCATGTGAAAGCAGTTTAGGTCCCTTGTTTAACAGATACAAATGAAGGACACGTAAAAAAGTAATGGAACCATTGTTATCTGTGATTGATTGGTTTAATGTTAAGTCCTTTGGCGAAAGACTGAGCCAGCAGGTTTTATTACGGCGATTAATTTCAAGAAGGTTACTCCGAAAAAAAAACGAGGATAAATTTTTGGATTAGCCTCTGCCAGAGTGAGTTCACACCTATGCGTCCCGATAAAAAGGATCCATGAGCAGCGAGAAGCCTTTCACCTGCGCTGCGCTTTATCCTCGTTACATAAATGACAGTCGGAGGGAGAACGGAACTGAATCTCCAAGCTGAAAGGAAACTGCAGCCTCAAAAGAAAGGTCACACGCTGGAGTTTTTTTTTCCGAGGGGAAGCAATTCTGTATATTGAGGAAATAATGAAAAGTGGCAACAAAGTGTTGTGAGCAGATCAGACTCCATTCACAGCAGATGAGAGATGAAAAGTGCACACAGAGGACTGTCACAAAGGAGGACAGCCGAGAGAAAGAGGCACACGGCAAAAGACTCCTCTCGCGCTCTTGAGTAAGTGTGCATGCGTGGCAGATTAGTGCCAGAGGCTTCATCATCACCCACTAATCCCAGCTGAGAGTAACACTCCACCGACTGCCGCTGGAGCCACTCGTTCCGTCTTCTGTCATCTGCGCTCCCACCATCCCAGAAACACCCATTACACGAGTCCTAATCTGAGCGCGCTCCGTCATCACCAGAGGTTTCCGCTGTCTCGTGGATTAGCTGGAGTTTATTGGCTGTGAGGGGAGTGTGGGGTGGGGCTGGGGGGTTATTTTTGGAACCCGGGAGAAGATGTTGAACAACAGAGATGCTCTACAGGCGTCTGAGATGAATAATGCATTTAATTATACCCTTTTTTTTAGTGTTCCAAGACACGCCCAAGATGTCGGGAAACGTTATTATCAGACAAGTCCAAGTGTTGTGGACACGCACAACTCGCATGCTCGGGGTAACTTGCAGCTCGCTCGCGTGGTCGTGCTTGACCCGGGAGGAAAGTGTGGTGGGAGAGAATATTGGCAAGGTACCCGTCAAGTACGTGTTGCAGGCCTGACTTCCTCGAGCCACTGGAAAGACGGTGCTGTCAGCCCACATAGGGGCACATATGTCTTATGCACGTGCATGTCCAGAGAGCACATCAGACTTATAACTCAGCCAACTCACCCTTTGGTGTCATTGTTCCTGTATTATCAGTCAGCTTCGCTTCATGCTGCTTCTCAGCTGCTATCACCTGCCGAAACAGGTCCAACTGCCTCAGTCACTGCGGCAGGATTGTCCTCCTACAATGTGAACTGGACACTTTTTTTGTGCCTCCTCTATTTGTATACACTGCCAGTGTCGTCATCACTCCCCCCCAAAGCCCCCCACAGCTTTAGTTTCCTCCTAATTTCACCAGTTTTCACTCTGTCCTTCACTATAAGGCCCCTACAGAGTGTGCTCCCCATCTCTGGGTTGATAGGGGGAAAGTTGCAGAGGCTGCGGAGAATGTTAATAACGCGAAAGAGAGCTGAGTCACTGCAGAAGGTGCATTGCGCTGTGGACCAGAGTGGCGAGTTGTTGGGGAAGCGAGGTGAATCCCGCCAGGGGCATGAGAACATTTTGTTGCCGTTGGCTCGTGCAAAGAAAGCCGTGACTCCCGTGAAGGGAGCCGGCGAATCGTTGGATATCGGTGCTCGGTGATGCAACAGACACCTGTGAGGCTCTTACAAGCAAACACGCTAAACATCTGTCAAAGCGTGATGTATCACTGCAGCTTTAAGATTTAGCCGCATGCACATCAGAGAGCGGCGAAGAGATGTCGACAGGAACAAAGAGGGAGGAGGAAGAGAGATAAAAGAGGGAGATTAGAGGAGAGCCGGCGGGCTGTGAGTGATGGGGTGAGATGAAGGACAACGCGGAGGAGACCAAATTGACTTGTTACCTTCGATGATGTGTTTTCTGTTGAGGCCTCTTTCTGTCTCTGCTCTGCGGAAAGGGAAAACAAACGCATGTCAAGGGTGTCCACACAAACACACACAGAGAAAGAGACACACACGGACACACACGCACAACACTTCTAAAACAAAGCGTAGCATTTAACATGTCAAACAAGCCTGCATTACAAATTACCCCCAAACTGCTGAAGAGAAATGCAGCCATTCAACGTGCCTGCAGCTGTGGAACAAATTGTGCAGTGTGTGCATGCGCGCATGTGTGTGTGTGTGTAGTGAGGGTGTAAACAAAATGCTTATTGTTCCTGTTTGCCCTGGTCATCAGTTATCTGCCAGTGGCGACCAGGTTAGTAAGACTCTGGTGATTAGCAGCAGAGCAGTAATTCGCTCAGCTGAACAATTAAGATGAGTGTTGCCAAGTCACATAAAAACACTGCAGGAGAACAAAGCCTGTTTAAAAGGTTTCACAGGACTTCTCTTAACTTGCAATGCACAAATACAAAAATAACGAGTGTGTTCACTCACAAACCGTATTAATCAGAATATACTTGTGTAGGAAAGTCAACTATACAGTGGTAGAGAGTGTAAGAAGGTAAATTTACTTCCATTTTATTCAGTATAAATAAACAGAGTTTGGTTTAATTGCTTTTTGTCCTCTGCAATCAACATGTAAAACATCTGAGGAGCCTACATTCACTTTTGCTCATAATGAGGTGTTGTCTCCTCCTTTTCGCTCCCCTTTTGTTGTTGTATTTGACTAGATGCGAGTTGCACGACTTGCTGCGCGCACTCGCTCTCTTCCAGGAACCGTCAAACAATGTTTATGCATTAATTTTTCAAGTTGAACTCATTGCAAATGGGTGCTAATTTATTCCTGGGTCTATTTATTCACCCCGTGGTCAGTAATGATGGATGCTCCAGTTGTTCGTCTTGCTGTTCTGTGTGTTTTCTGCGTTTCATGATGCCCCACTGGATTTAACAGCCTTTTATTGTTATGGAGAGGCTGGAGTTATTTGGTCACAGTCGATCGAGGGTTTGATTTTTTTTTTTGCCTGCAGCTGTGAACCGTAATAAAAAGAGAGGAAGACTCCCAAGTTAACCTCGGATTGGCTGTTTGGAGATCAACACAGTGCAGAAAAGCATGAAGTTCATTCAAAAAAACCTGTATATGTAAGCACTGGGCTCTACACTGAGCTCCTCCCGGGTGACAGATCTGAAGTAAGATCCTTAAGCTCCTCTACCTGAAGTGAGTAAAAGTGTCGATATTTTACAAAGGAAACATTCACTTTTGAAGCAACTGATCTAATTCCTCCATGAGCAACTGTAACATTAAAGCTGCAGTGCAGCTCTGGAATCACTTACATTTTTCTGCACGTATAGCAACCAAACTATCCAATCCTGATTGTTATTTTTGTCCACCACCAGTTCTTCTCTCTGGCTGTTATCTTCAGCTGATACGTAACGGCAAATGTGTCGTGTCGTGAAGTGGTTTCCTCCAAGCCGAAAACATCGGCTGGGTCATTACACAGCGACACTTGTAAAAGTGGTGTTTGCTGTGGTTCAGTGACTTGCCGTTTGCCTCGTCTGTGTTTACTCGGTCACTCTAAAGTTTACTTGTTCCTGCTTTTCCGCTGCCTTCTTTTGTTTCCACTCCACTGTGTCCCTAATGCTTGGTTTGTTGCTGTTTGTTTGGTGTCTCATTGCTTCATTTCACGCTTTCCTTTCCTCTGCTTTATCTTTCCTGTGGTGTTCCAACCTGTTCGGGACTAAATTATAGACGCAAAAAAGCGTGCTGCACCTCCTCCATAGTTTCCCATGCAGGGAACGCTCATGTATCTTCTTTATGTTGGGTTGGAAAAGCCTCTCAGGCGATAGAACGGCTCCCTCAGTCGGGGGTTGAGCAGTTGTTCTCTAAACCCATCTCGGGTTGACTTAAAATAACTCAGTGGTAATCCAAGAGGATGAGCCCAAATCAAATAGACACACTCACACCTTCGCCCTCGGCCTGTTTCGCCAAACCAGATTGGAAATCTCTGAATAAAACCGACGCAGGTTCTGCTTCAAAACTCGCACGGCTTCATCTACCTTCCACTGTCAGATCAGGACTGAAGACTTTCGTGTGGAGAGGAAAATGAAAATGTGACGAATGCAGACAGAGAGCAGAAGGCTTCAGCATGACAGCAGAAGCAAGAAACATCTCTCGGTTTGACTCGAGGAGGCTCGTAGGATGTGTAAGACAGCAGAAAACGTCAGAATGTTCTCATTTTTTTATAGTGTGTCTCATGCGTCTGTGAGCCTGCAGATTCACAAAAAATGAGGTGACAAATTTGTGGCTAAATCTGGCAGGCGAGAGGGTCCAACCTGGAGGATTACACTGTGAAGTTTTCAAATAAAAACCTGGAAAGTCTCATGGTCTCATTGTTTGAGTGCGAGCACTAAAGATCCTGAAGAGAAGAGCAGACGGCAGCAAGACAACGAGCATGTGGCCCATTGAGAAAGTCCAGTGAGCATCTTGGCAAATGTTTGCGCCCTCTGAGCGCTTCCAGTTTAATGTGTATCTTTAATAAAAGTATGAGAAATGTGACTATTTCCAGCGTCTACTTGTTGTTTTTTGCAGCACATCTGAAAAGACTCTTGAAATTGTTGGTGTTTATCGGTTTAGAAGCTCTAATTCCACGTAGGATCAGATGAGACTGAGTTTGAGACCCCCGCACTAATGTTTGATCCCATGTCACAGTCTTCCGCTGGAGGCAAAACTTTACTCGAACATCTGAGAAAAAAGAAATCCACATGCTGGACACGCACGCGTGACTGCACACATACTTACTTTCCTCCCCAGTAGAGCTTTGTGGTGATCACCAGGCTGGATCTCCTGAGGGAGGACAGACAGACGCATCAAAATGCCACGAAAAAGGACTTTATATTTGCTCGCTTAGTTTGCGGGCTGCCTGCACGAGCTTCAAATCGACGAAGCCACCATGCCGGCTTTACTTTGCGATGCTGTGGGAGTGTCCTTCAGTGACTTTCCCTGCTGCAGAAGGAATCGCGCAGACGGGCTGCGGCGCCTTTTTTCCAGCTTATCTGGTCTGAAGAATCACAGAGGGACTCTCTCTCTCTCTGAAGCTGAACAACACAGCACCCCTCGCTGTAAAATCCCACATGCTTGAGTGATCAATAATTTAGACAAATCCAGAATTGAGGTGAAGACACGCAGAGAGCTGCCACGAGCTGTCGAGGAGGGGCGATAACGCAGCGTTATCTCTGCAGTGTGACGGCTTCAGCAGAGCGCTGACGGAGCAACTGTAGTGTAGGAAAAGAAAGGCACGTCCACGTGTTGCAGCTTTTACAGTAGTCACACACAGACCAGTGTTTGAGCCAGTACTTACACCTCAGAGTTACATCGAACTCAAGAGTATTTATACTCAGTTATCATTGATTCTGCACTGCAAACACAGTGGGTAACATTTTGTCACTAATTCACACATGACATTATAGTGAACCCTTCAAAATAAAAGCCATAAACAGTTTCTGTAGATTACCGACAGTTGTAGTTAAAAATGAATACTAGTTCAGTTAACTTTCTACTTTAAAACAGTACGTTGACTTTTACTGATGTATGATTCAAGTAACCTTCTGTCACAGATTCATGAGAAGTAAAAATGTATCGAGTACAGATTTTCGGTACTTTTTCGACTTCTGCACGTTCATGTTTCTAAACACAAACAGGAACCTTGTTGTTTGGAAGTTGTGCAGAACCTGCAAGTTAAAACGTTATGCATTGTCTTACATTTCATGTTGACATTCTTGACTTTTAAAGAATAAACTGTAGTGACATTAAGTGAGGACTTTTGATCACTTTTGTGAGTTAACCTCCAAAAAGTCAAATATTTTCATGCAGAAATGTGACAAGATGGGCTAAAATAAGAGAGAAATAACATTTGAGACAAAAAGGAGCCTCCACCCGTGTTGTAGCAGCTGCCCGAAACGTTTCATCTTGGTCCAACATGACAGTGCTCGCATGCACAATGTGAGGTCCACGTAGAGACGGTTTTTCTGGGTGGAAGAGCATCAAGCCAACACCTTTGTGATACATCAGAGCACCAGCTGTGAACCAGACTTTATCATCCACCATCAGTGCTCCACCTCACTAATGCTCTTGTGACAGAATGGGAGCGAATCTCTGCAGCGACGCCTCAAAATCTTCAAGAAAACCATCCCAGATGAACAAATTCTCCCACATTAGGTAAATTAAAGCCTTTAGGTTTGAAACTCACTCTGTAACATTTTACCAAGGGAATAAGAGAAAAAAAATGTTGCTTTTATTACGCCTCACCTCCAGCACTTTTTCTTGATGATGTTTCCAAGGATTATCTCCGCTCTGAGAGGAAGAAACACACAACAGATCATGAGATTACATCTAAAAACTGCCTTTATTTCTCCTTACAGAATGCACAACAAGCGTGCGCTTCATTTTCCACGCATCTTCAGCATGAAAGCCAGATTAAAAACGAGGAGGAGCACGAGATAAACGCGTAAATGCCTGCTGTAGCTTACGCCTAAACTTCAGCTGAAATCCCTGAAATTAACATTCAGCCCCATACAGCTCCAGCTGGCCCCGCATTATCTACAAAGACAATGTCCAGGCCTGTAAAGTGTGATTGAGCAGTGGACATAACGGGGAGCCGGGAGTGATGAATACGATTATGCAAATCACATTATACTCAGGGTTACCTTTCATTTTGTGACTTCCACGGGTGGTTAAATTCCCGGCCTGGGCTTAAAAGCTTGTTAACAACCTGAGTCCTGTGGGGGGAAGAGCTGACGGGCGCGGGAAAAGTGCTCCGCGAGGGTGAGATGGCTAACAAACGGGAGACGGCGCTCACCTCCCCCCGGAGTAGACCTCGGCCGTGTCGAACAGGTTGACCCCGCTCTCGTAGGCGATCGTCATCAGCTGCTCCGCGACCTGACACACAAGCGGAAAGTTTTGCCCCGTGAACCTCGGAGTGGTATAATACACGACTATAAATATTGTCCGGGATTACACTTCAAACAGGGAAGTAAATTCCCAGAAGAAAGGGAGTAAATCAGTTTGCTGCTGAGCCCCACACCAGCAGGAACACTGTACCGCCTGCTCCTTGATTAAAGTTGTTTACAGCTCAATATATTTCCCTGAAATTTCTGACCTACTTCTTGTGCCTGCGGTTTATTTTGAAGGGGGTCAGATTGAAAAGCTGGCTTTGTCATGGCGACGTCCTCACCCGTCTCCTCGTTAGTTTTTCTGTTTGCGTCCCCCCCCCCCCTTGCTGGAGCCCGGATCGGGGGCACTGGAAGAGGTCTTGTGCTTAATAACTTGTGACAGGAAGGAATACGAGCCGGCTGCTTGGCCTTGGTAGAGCCAACGGGGACTTAGCAGCACGCTGTGATATTGATACCAGAATGATTACCGCGGTTCATTCACACCCACACACTTTTACGTCCTGTTGCACCGAAATGCTCCCGTGAGTGCTGTAAATGTGGTGTTGTAAATGATCGCAGCAATCTGAGGCGGCGGCATGCCAACACTCCGTCAAAGTTGGGGAGCGACTCGGAGAAAACGCACAAGACAAACACTGATTCACTTCAGTGAGCAGCAAAACTGCTGGCTGAGATTAAAACAAAAAGTTCCCAAAATGACTTCACACGCAAATTGAGCGTCAGGTAGCAGCGTTTCTTCGTTAGTACCTGCCGCTTTACTCGGCTTGGCTCTAATTGGCTCAGCTCGTTTTCCATTAAAATTGTGTCCTGCCTGTGGGGAGTCGTCATAGCAACGTAACCTGAGACCCACATGCATTCTCACGCGACATACTTCGCAACAATGGAAGAGACTGGGGCGATGTTGGCCTCACATAAATCAACTTTGCAGCATACCGTGGCGCTGTTCGAGTATTTTACCTCGTCAACAGGCATAATAAAAACTCTGCACGGCTCAGTAGGTGTGTCGAGTCGAGCAGGGTAAAGCCGAATAGGTACTAATGGAAAAGAGCTAAAACTGTGAATTAAAGGTCCCAGGAGAAGGGCCCAAACATAAATAGAGGTGTTGATTAGGATGGGGACAAGTGGAGATTTCTGGGGTCCAGGGACTCGAACTGTTGACTTTATGGTCACAAGTGCATTTGTTGCTAAACACAGAAAAAAAAACTGGAAATCATTAACAAACTAACAATTTAGACATCTGATGGACTAATAAAGATATTTTCAACAGTTATCTCTCTCTATTCGACTATGACTACTGACAACAAATTAGCAGGGAAATAGTGGCATCGATACACCAGCTTCAGCCAGATGATTGTTTGCAAATTCCCGTGGAGGTAATAGTACGTTTCAAAGCGCTCCTCTCAAGATGTCAGAGATTTTGACAGCACGGTGGCGTCTGTCGCCCTGTGAGTGACACTGGCCAACAAGCGTCTGTTTTTATTCAAGCTCCAGCAAACATCTACTCATGTGCTGCGACAGCTTAACACGAGTCTTACCTCATCAGAGATCTGTCCTCCAAATGTCACCCATGTTCCTGTCGGAGAAAATGTCAAAGTCAAGGCCTTGGAACGAAGATCTTTTGCGTGCAGCACGAATTTGGTATGTTCGCCTTTTGAGTGGTAATTATTGGGACATTTTTTGGCACGGATACATGAAAAAGCTCGCTGCCTTACAGCCATCACAGCTAAATGTCAGCACCGAGCGTCGGGTCATTAGAAGGCAAATGGCTCACTGCCATGTGAGTGTTTTATGACACATGAAGTTTGTATTTCATTGAAAGGTGCCCTGTAGATGTTTCTGTGGAAAGTTCTTGCATGTGAGTGCAATATTTGGTCTTTACTCACATGGTCCAAATATTACCAAATCACATTCGGCAGTCAAAACACATAATTCCACCTCAGTCAGCATATATGCCGATGACACTGTGATGTACGGCTGCGAACTCTCACTGAGCAACACGCCGTGACCGACCAACCACCGACGCAATGAGTCATGTCACAGCATGACCTAATTTAATTGTAACAAAAGCCTGGAAGTAGGACAATCTCAAAACAGCCAGGTACCATTGTTGACCCAGATATAATGGTAACAATCCGAAAGAAATGAGTTATGTCTATTTTTAAATGACAGTGAAGGAGCCGGCGTACAGATGGAATGACACTGACTTACTTAAACAGTCGTTTCAAGTTAAGATTAGGATCGAAACCAGGATGTTCTCGTTCAAACCCCATGACTCAAGACATCAAAACATCAAATTGGATTCTATTCTTGTTGCACAATCAGAAGATACGATAAAATGAACACAACGCAAGGCTACAACGAAAGCACCTGCAGCTCCACAAAAACACATAAGGTTTACAAACCCATTTAAAACCTGATAAATATACATTAATTCATCCCCTCGCAACTTTGTAATAAGTCAATATGACTCATTTTGATCCAGTTTTAAACAAATATGCATATGGTTGGGTTGCATTTCCAGGCATGTATTCTGCTTTTCTCTCAAAACGCAAGAAAGTTTAAATATCTCACATTTGCTTTTAAGTCCTGTGTGGACAATTGAATATTTGACACTGGGTTTATTGACCCTTTGGCTGTACTTCAGCTGGCTGTGTTCCTACTTATGCTTTATTTTGTATTTCCTTGTTTTCCTTTCACCTTTTTAAACCCTTTAAGAGACTAAGCGTCGGCCAGACAAAGCTGGCTTTAATGTTTCGGTCTGAACTCTCCCTTCATCATCTGTTACTTGTGGCCTTTAAACTGGGGCGAATAAAAAGCTTGCACCTGTCATCGGCGGAAACATGGAACAGGTTGATAAGTAATAGCGCTATTAAGGCTAAGCAATAAACACCCATGTTTCAGGGGTCAAATTTAGTCTGGGGCTGTGTGAACTCCTTTCACAGTCGCTGAAGAAATGCTGCAGTGATGCAGCTTTAATGCTAAACCGTTATAAATAGTCTGATAGAGTTGTTAGTCACAATGAAAAAAAACAACATGGATTTTCCAGAAGTAAAAACATTTTATAAGTAAAACTGTGTTATTGTTTGTTTTTCCTCCTTGATGGAAAACAGCTACTGCCAAGAATCAATGATTTGCTCAAGGGCACAACTGCACAGCTGCAGCCTGCCAATAGCAACACAAAAGTAATTCCTTTCGGTTGATGAATGATACTATTTTCTATTCATCCCTGCTGTTCGATGTGATGTGGCTGAAGAAAAGATAGAGGTGATTAACGAAGTCATTTACAGACGGTTGCCAAGTTTTGTATCAGCGCTGTTATCGCAGCACATATAGACGACAGAAAGAAATTTCACTGAAAAGTATAAATGGGGGATATGGTCGCCAGCTGTGAGAAAAATAACGAGTGGAGAAGAAATTGATTGAGAGGTATCCAGATCTATCAATAACGGCAGCGCCTCCAGCAAAGGCTGAGCCAGTTTGTACCTTCTTTTTTCAATGCAGGTGCAACTGTGAATCATGCAAATGCATCTATTAACTCTTGCATTAATTTACTGTATGACCATCCATCAAGTCCTTAGAGCTTCAGGTCACCACAAAGTTAGAAAACAAGTAGCCGAGGCACACAAGGACACACACACACAGACACAAACACACGCTTACTAAATGATCCAGCCTTATCAAGACGAATGAGGGTGTTTAGCCTGTGGTCTGCATCGCAAATGTGCGATAATTAAAAAAACTTGTTTGCTAAAACCGGAGCTATTGATTAAATATTAACGGGGTGAAAATATATAAATGCTCTGCAAACTGCTCTCTGTTGCCTCCCGTGGTTTTTCATGCACATGAAACATGCATGAGGTTTAGATTGGAGTAATCCATATACTTGTATGAAAAATAATGCTATTTGAAAACTGTCCCCTTTAGCCTTCAGCTTGTTGGTCCGGGCCCTACTGTTTCCCTGCGCGGGCGCACACACACACACACACACACACACACACACACACACACACACACACACACACACACACACACACACACA
>JASSRZ010000042.1:943045-954006 GCA_032164315.1 Malacoctenus gilli | reverse complement strand
ACACACACACACACACACACACACACACACACACACACACACACACACACACACACACACACACACACACAGATAAAGATAACATGAGACGAATTTGAGTGCTTATAATATCATTACACATTTTGCCCTTTGCTAATGCTAATTAAATGTACTCACCAAGCCCCAGACAGGAGACACGCAACCCAGATTTGCCCAGGTTCCTGTGAGGGAGAAACAGAGAGAAGCAGCCTGATTTAGCAAAGATGTCATCCGTCAAATGTGATTGCAATTACCGCGTTCCTGTGTTTCGCTCAGGGCGCGCAGCAACTTCATGCATAAACAAAGCCAAATCTGATGTTGTTTCCAAATTACAACTCGAAAGACTGAGACGAAGGAGCACACAGCAGCTGTACGAAAGCAAGTTGTTGGTAAATTTAGACAGATTGTGACAGCTTTGTCACATGACGTCCAATTCTACTTGAAACCACTCGGTTCCTCTCGACTCTTTTAAGGGTTTTTTTATTTGGTCAGACTCCCTGCAAGCAAGCGGGGTTTTTTTGGTTTTTTTATATCAACCATTCGGTTCAGGTTCCAAGAGAGCTGAGTGGAGCTGAAAAAGTGACCTCAACAGACTGCAATTGATTGGACAGAGAGTGACGCCAACAGAGGTGTCATGACAGCCTCTCAGAACCTGGCAAAAGAAACTGGTTTTTATATCTTTCTCAGCCAGCGGCGTTAAACGGCTACGCACTAATGAAACTCCATACCAGAGAATGTCGCGTTGTGTTTGTGCCGCACGCAAATGATGTCAGACAAGTTTCAGGTTGCTTAGCTACTGTATGACGAGCTCACGCAGGTGAAGGTGTTATGCAGTTTTACTATAAAAAGCAGCAATAATATACTCTTCAGCTGGCAAGCATCCCCCTTGCTCAATGGACACTGCTGCCTCCGACTGGTCATTTCTGCATCTAAAGCCTGCTTCTCATCAAAAGCAGTAAGATTTGCAAGAAAACAAACAAGATCCTCTGAGAGCTTGGAGGGTTTTGACCCCTGGGCCAGATGTTTGACCTCCCCTTCGATGGTTCAATTTCCGTTAGGGACGGGGGGGTTTCGTTTCTGCCCCGCTGAGCAGTCACAATCGAAACGGGCCCCAAAAATCAATCGCGACTTCAGTTGGAGTCCTAACAATGTGCGATTGTTTCTGATGTTGGATCAGAAGATTCAGTGAGTCTGAGGGTCACCTTGTTCCCCTGCAATCATGAATCATAAATGAGAGATTACTGAAGGAACCGCAGTCTATTTGTTCCATCAAGCGTAATCCCGCCTTATGTGACAGACACCCGAAAGAAATCCGAAGGTATTTCATGAATAACTGGAAACCGCAATCCCTGTTCGTGCTGCGGCAAATTTGTTGCACTCCTTCCAGAAGACTTTTGCCACTTTACTCGTCCTCACTTCGCTCCACACTGCGTTTCCTCTTCTCAGACGGTGAGCATTTGACATCCTCTTACAGCACTTCAGTTCTCAGGCCCTTCACAAAGAAATGCGGCAGGCTACTTTCACTGCGAGGCGCTAACGTGCCGCACCAGCACGCCTCTAAATATCCCCCACACATGTTCAATCCTTCTTTTTGTGCCCTTCTCACACTGCTCGACTGCACCTCTAATCCTGACACATGCTTCCTCAATAACCCTTAATGTACATCCAGCTGATCTGAGGAAACAGGGTACTTTGGGCTCTCGTAAACAGCATGCGACATCTGACGCCACAGTCTAAACGATGGCCATCTAATTTTCTAATCTGCGCCACATGAAGTCAGACTGAAAGGAACATTTGATTGCTCAGCACAGACGACTGCAGGAGCAGATTGTGCGCCCCCCCCCCCTCCCGCCACAGGTGTCGTCCCCCATCTCAATGTTTTGCAGGCTGCGTGACGAGGGGACTGACATCGCTGCTGCATGAGCAACCACAGCCCTCTGATAGCGGGAATAACATGAAGCAGCGGCTGTGAAATTGATACATACTGCTCTGACAGACTCATCAAGGCCACATGCACGCAAAAAAAAGAAAAAATAAATCGCCTCCATGACTCAATGACAAGTAAAAGCACTTCATCACATGAGAAAAATGAGTCCAAACAGGAACAGAAACAACCTCCAATTAAGGTCTGGGGACTGCCGGCCCCGTGCTCGGCTTTGCGGGCATTTACTCATTACAACAAATGAGGCTGTAAAGTGACGCCAGCAGTCACGTCCTCGTGCTTGGCGAGCAGCGGCCCCGGCCTGTCCAAATAAAGGTGAACGTATTCAGGCCCGTGCCGTGTACAATGTGCCTTCGGCCAATTCAATCAGGCGACTAGCGCGAGGACGCATCAGTCAAGAAGACGTAGGTCAAATAAAACATAGCTGTTACTGGGCTGGAAAAGAAGTACCGATTCCTGAATGCACCACGATGTGGACAATTAAGACTATGAACCAATGTCCAAAAGTCAGAAACCCATGAACACATTTTGAATAATATTCTTGTGTAAAGTCAACGGAGCAACAAGAAACACCAGAAGATGACAGGAGGAAGAATTTGCATTTTGTGTCATTATGAAGCACATCATTTTGAAAGTAACAAGCATTAGCGACACAGTGAGGGGGAAATATGAGAAAAATTTAGATTTAGCGTTGAGCTGCATCGCTTTATCATCGAATCGTTGCTCTCTGAATTAGAAACGATTCATCATGATGAAAGCTTGATAGCTTCCACGCTAACTGTAGTATTCATACAAACTGTGGCACTTAGCGACCATGCTAGTTGAACATGTTGTGGAAAGCAGACAGTACTTACTAAGACGGTTCCTTTACAATTTCCTCGACACAGAGTGTGCACTCTGCTTTGCACCAACCCAAGAAATCTGATGACAGCATGACAGATGAAAGCTTGTAGATGGATCTCACTGCTGTCACAAAAGGTGGGATGCGTTTTTGTTTCTATTATGGTGGAGGAGTGTGGATATTGTGTCCTGCGTCTCTCTGATGTTTCATAGAGAGGGAGCTCCCATCCAGGGACGAGTGGAGGGAAGGGCGGGCGGGGACTGGAGGTTACAAGTGCATTACCGGCCCCATCTGTGTGTGTGTGTGTGTGTGTGTGTGTGTGTGTGTGTGTGTGTGTGTGTGTGTGTGTGTTCAGTTCAGGGATTCAGGGGTAAACTGTGTCTGTTGCATGGGATAGCTGTGAACTGCACATACATCCGCCTCGGGTTTTCACTGACACTGTTTTCATGTTTATGGTGGCTCACTCATGCACATTCTCCCCACATCGAACGAGCCGGCAGGCACAGTTCATTCCCACCGTCCTTGGAGAAAAGGCAAACTTTGCATTTGGAGAACCGATGGAGTGACAGCTCTGTGTAACAGCATGAACGTAAACATACCGTTTGGTTTCCAAATGAGCCAATGAATTGATGGCATGATGTCAACAAAAGTATTAAAAACAGACAACTTCCAGTCTCACAAAACTGTTGAGAAGAGGATTTAAGCAGTAAATGGGGGATATCAGCCTAATATTCATAAGGACAGGATAGACGTTGAATTGGGAAAACTGCATCGGATATCGTGTTGGTCAAAGAGTGGGAACGTTTCTTGACCACTGGCAAAAGTGGAGCAACTCAAATAAACAGCGTGACTGCATTTCTTCACTGTGTTTTCTTCCTGTGTCATTTATTCATTTATTCATATGACATTGATCTTGTTTGTTCATTTATATAATTGCTCGTTTAAACCATCTTTTGTACCTGGAGAGGAAGAGAATAAGTACTGTTTGGTGTATTTATACAACCTAAAAAAATACAAATTTGTGTGTGTAGGATTTGGAAAGCTGAAGACATAAAGAAAAGAAGGAGTTGCTCCTCTATTTATATCCTTTACGTGCTGATTTGAATGCATACGGGGAGTCTTAATGACAGAGGGAAGACTATGAAGCTCGTGTCCACTGCGCTTTTCTTTGGGAATCAGGAAGCAGCAGCAGAAACACCCGGTTATTAAGCGCACAGCCCGCTATTCTGCATTAATGGGTCTATCCAGGTCCTGGAAAGTGGGTGCCAGCAGCGTCACATCGCTACACAAGCTAATGATTCAAGGGGATTACAGCATGTCATTCGCAACAAAGCACAAGACAATGAATAACTTGGTGCTTTTGTGTAAATGCGAGAAAGAGAAGACGGGGAAGAAGGAGGGGGGAGGTTGGGGGGGGGGGCGATGCTGCTGCACGGGCAGAGATGCACGAATACAGAGAGTCTCTGTGGTGAATGGAAACAGAAACACACACACAGGGGGAGACACTGAGTTGCACAAAAACAACTCAGCAAGGCAGCGAGCGCGGCTCAGCCCCTCATGCTTGGATGGTGCCCAAAAGAAGCCTTGAAGTAAAATGACAAATGAGTCATTTGATGACGCCCCCACACACAAACCTGTCACCACTTATGAGCATCCTGCGAGCTGCTACTGTATGGAGCCCTTTTTCTATTATTAGTGGATCTCCAGCCGGAATAAAATGAACATCTGGATGGTATAGATCCTGTTTATCATCGAGGAGGAATCGCCTCCTGTTTTCCATGACACTGCGGGGTGTTTTCTCCCGATTTATTTCCCAACACAACGGATCGCTGCGATCAATATTTGTCAGCAAACACTTTTGTCAAGGTGGCGAGTAAACGGATAAAACTCCGCACTCGCACGGGGGGGGGGATTAATGTAGACTGATCAAACCCACACAAGTCAACCTTGATGGGCAGAGGGATTAGACAACACCCACCTCCTCACTTCCCACTGCTCTCTCTCAATGGCAAACGTAATGTCATTATCAAGGAAAAAAAAAAAAAAATCCAGCGCAGGAGAAAGAAAAAATAAGAACCTGTGTGGGTGAAAAGAAAGTAGGGACGTGAATATCGACCACTCCGAGATTAAGTATGAAAGAAAAACTGCTGCAGATTTAAAGACGCGCGCGTGGAGAAACGAGAGAGCGACGGAGGGAGCAACGCAAAGGCTGGAGAGACACAAGCAACCACACTAAAGCCTGCAGAGTTGCAAGTCCGAGCCCGGAGTCTAAGCAGATCAAACGCCCTCTACAGATAAAGCATTCTATGTGACAGTGAATGGGAAATAGGAAATGACAGCCGCCAGCTCCCCACAGGGTCCTGCACAGTGCGCGTGCGTGCGTGTGTGCATGTGCGTGTGTGTGTGTAAAAAGGCTGAGTCTGGACATGACTTTGTTTTTCCAGGGGGCCACAGTCAACATTGTTTTGTTTTGATTTTTTAATGCAGTCTCACACAAACACTCTTTAAAACTCAGCCACTATTTTGTTTCCTTCCTCCTTGTTGGCTCCTCCCACTGCCCCAAAAGATAAAACTTAAATCTGTTAACAGGACAAGAATCCGACACGGAATAACTGTTTAAATGGAGAGAGACACACGAGTGAAGCTGGTGGCCCGTTAGTCGACCCTGCATCGGAAAACAAGTGGGCAGATCTCGAGTGGTTGATGGTGTGGATAATGAAGAGCGCTGCGGGCGTGGAAAGAAAGATATCTCATCAGGATAACGAGGAAATCCTGATTCGTTACGGTTTGATTACAGTAACGCAGCATCCGCGCCGAAGACGACTTCTCGGAGAGCAAAAAAAAAAAAAAAAGATCCCGCGACCTCGAAGCAGTTTTGGATCACTCGGCGTTTTCTTTGGCGTTTGACAAGTGAACGCCAAGAATAAAGACGGCTCAAATCGATTCCCTGGGCTGCAGTTCTATCAGATTATTTGACTTGCTGCAGCTCAGCCAGCAACATTGTTTAGCGATGCACGGCGGGTCGTTTCGGCGAGGATTACAGCAGAGTTTCTTCCGTCCAATCATCTCCGTGATTGCAGTCGGAGGAGAAGCGCCGAAGTTACACAGGATGCAACACTGAGACAACGCTACGCTTGATGAAAAGCTCTGTAGCTATGACCTCTAAATTAAAAGCGTTAAGTCCAGACAAAACTTGCAGCCCGCGCTGCTCTCGTCCTTGGGGGCCTCGTTGGGTCTTCAGGCGCAGCAGAGCTCCCCTGCTGCAGGGCTCCTGTTGTGCAACATCCTGGCTCGCGTTATTACGGCCACACATCACAGCCGATCGGCCGAGGCGAGCGCCCAAACAGCTGATGTTGGCCCATAAAAAACGCATTCATTCTATCGCCGGCTGATGAAGACTCGCAACGTGTGATGAAAAATTGGGGAACAACTGGGAGCCGTAGAGTAGAAAACCACGCACACGTCTGGACTTACACTCGTAAGACACGTGCATTTCACATTTAAGCTTTAAATTCTGCTTTTAACATCAATTTTAGATAAGACACTTTAACATTTTATCCTTTTTTAAAAAAATCGTGCCTTGCACTTGCGGTTTCTTATCGTTTTGTCTCGTTATTACGTTGTCGATCGTCTATGCAGCACTTTAAAATGTATCAACCTGCATTGATCACTCTAAATATACAAGATAGCAAAGTTGTGAAACTTTTATGGTCAAATAGACGAGATAAACTGCTGCATCAGCAGTTGCAAGCAACCTCCAGGTGACCCTCAGACTTTCTTTCTTGATGTGTTGATTTTTGGCAGATTTTTTGGTTTAATTCCCAAAAAACCTGCAGCAAATTTTATTTTACAAAATCCAAATGAAGGTAATTGTTCAAGCAGTAACAATAAAGTAGTTTTATGACAGCTATGCAAATTAACACCTCTTTTTCAGGTTTGAACTTTAAAGATCAGTGAAAAATAATTTATTTTCTGTGTCTAAGGAAGCATTCAGGTAACTTAGCAACAGTTAATTCAACCTGTGTTAGTTTGTTAGACGGAGGAACTCAAGAAAGGGGAAAAAAAGAGGCTGCAGCCTGATAAATACATGCATATAAAAGAGCATCTGCAACAACATAATAATAACATGTGAAGCTTGTGTTGTTGAGTCGACAACAAAGTTGCATCAGCTGTTGCTGCCTCATAAAGTGCATGGAAGAGCAGCTGCAATGCAGATTTTTTGCCAATTTGCATGTTAACAACATACAGAACGTCGTCCACTGAGCCAATTGCTAAACAGAAAGGGAGTCCTTTATTGGAAAAAATAAGCAAGTCATCACAAGTCATCTCTGCTGAGGAAATCCATCCTCTGCTGTTGATTTCCAGTGACTCCGGAGAAATGACGGCGTTTAGCCGAACCGCACTTACACCAGTAGTTCTGAGCTCCGAGGTCTGATTGCCCGGTGGTTGATTAAATAAGAAGCGGGCTCAGAGGAGGCAGAAAACAGTTAATTAAGAGGATCAAGCTGGAGGCGCAGCAGATGCATCCATGAATGCAAGAAGGACATTTGCTCAGAGGCGACTTCTCCTCCTCCCAAAAAAAAAAAACAAAAGAAAAAGGGACAGAAACTCAATTTCTGACATAAACTTTAAACAGCGCGTGACGATAGGACCACGCAAGGCCTGGATCATCTTAAAATGACAAATGTGAGGCTGTTTTTAGACTTTTTCACCATGCACGGACGACCCAACTGATAAATCTGCATAATGCAACACTCCCGTCTGTCAAATAGATGTATACACAGCACAGTCGCTCTCTCTCTCTCTCTCTCTCTCTCTCTCTCTCTCTCTCTCTCTCCCTCACTCAACAGAAGGGATTTTTTGCATGCCCATCTGCAGCGCAGCACCAACCCAACCATGCGTGCCCTTCCCCAAAAACTCCCGGACTGTCAAAAGGCCTTCTGCTGCCTGATGACCGTTATGATCTTCAATCGCTCCAGCCGGGAGCTCCAGTTTGGACCAGACAGCTCGAATAATCCGTGTCGCTCGTCAGCGGCGGCTTGTTTTTGTTGTTGCGTCACAGATTTCGGGAGGATTCGTGTGCGACTCGGCCGAGGAAGAGGAGGTCAAGCCGCCTTGAACGGCTGCAACCAAGGGGACACCGCAATTATGCATTACACTATATTTGGATCGCCATGACAACTAAAATGCTGGGGGTGGTGGTATTATTAGTTTATGCTCGCTTGCTCTGCACACTACTTCTTCTGCTTCAACTTGCTACGCCTTCAGATGTTCCCAGTGTGGAGCTTCGGTGCCACGCAAATCAGATGCACATATGTGCATTCATGCATGCGGCGCGATGTGCCAGCGCCGACGCCCACAAGCTCTCGTCGTTGGGAGGAAATTCTCTCTTCAATGGTAGTGAATCCCAACTCTTGTTACTCGGAGACCTCCCAATAAGGCCGTGGACCCCCTTTGGTAATTGACTTCTTGAAACATTACAGTGAAGCCAACCGCTGATGGGCACGTCCACATTTAGAGCAGCCTGGAGGAGTAGGAGCCTTCAAAATAAAATCACCGTTTCCAGGTCTGATTTAGACCAGAAAATGTGTTTCATGTTCGATTTTGTTGAAGCAGGCAAAGCCTCGAGACCCCTGCTGTGGCCCCCTGTGTCCCGTAAAAGGGGCCAGGACCACAGGTTGGGAACCACTGCTCTATTACGCACAAGCAACCTTCAAGGAATCTGTGCAACACAGATATCGCCATGAGGATTGGCTTCACTTTAACAGGAAAACAAGTTTCCTGCCGAGAAGCATCCGGGCTGATTCAAGCGAGGTACATTTTGCTTTCTGGGGGATTTACTCCCCCCCGCCCTCTGTAGTCTGCTGTTATGTTATTTCATCACAGGGGGGGATTAAATCCACCCCCAAAAACTGGTTCTTTCACCGACAGAAAGCACAAACACATCACACACAAATGCGTTTGAAAGTCCAAGTCAAGCACGGTTGCCAATTCCCGAGAGTAAAACTTGGTGCAATTACCTCTCACACCCCGCACGCTTTGTCTGACGCCAAGTAGTAATTATCAGTTGATGACGAGTTTTGTAATGAGTTTCTTGTTTGAAGCTCTTGCTGTAAACTAAAGTTTGGACCCCGAGGCAATTAATGGCTTTTTCTGACACGTGTGAACGAGTGACTGAGTCTTTACAAACATGCTGCAACCTCCACGCCTGTTCCAACTGAGGCCGTAGCTATCGAGGAGCTAATTGAGTTGTTTCAGTGAGCAGAGGCCCAAAAAGTCCTGACGCGGGTCGATTATTCAGTCCTCCTCGTGAGTGGCTGTGGAGCTGAATGAGAGCGGGCCGAAACAATCGAGTTGAAACAGAAATATTTGATGAATTTCTGTTTATAAACTGTCGGCCAATTCGCACAATGGAGTCATCGGGCCCGTTTGGTGCCGGGAGCAGATTGAAGTTGGCCATTTCGATGTTGTTATGGAAACGAGATGAGATTGTGTGACAAGCAGACACTTATCGCGTTTTAGCCGCTCTGAATCCAATCCGCCCGTATTCTGCTAATTGCGTCTTTTCTCCGCGCTGACCCGCGTGCCCCAATTTTCCCATTCATTTGAGGCTCCCATCGTTTCTCTCCCTCCATGTTTTAGTCTCGTTCTCTCTCCCTCTCTCTCGCTCTCTCCATCCCTCGCCACCATCATCCTCCTCACGTCTACGACTCCCGATCCCGACACGTTAAAAACGATGATGTCACAGCGTGAGGTGAGCGCTACTATTTTGCTCTTGCGGTCTGGGTTAAGAGCCCACTCACTGAGATAAGAGTGCATTGTTTACTCGGCCCAGCCTGGTTACGACTCCCACACAGACGCACGCGGAGCGCTCCGCGGGCCGACGCCGCTCGGCTCGACTGTCACACTCTCCAGAACGGACTGTACGGCGACAGACGGTCACTGGGAAACGTGTGCTCTGAAACTGCCACTGCAACTCGGACCGATACACCAAAATTCGATACGTCCAAACAAAGTTGCTAAATGAACCTAAATCTGTTATATCTATTCCTTACTTGACATTGTGGATTATTTCCATCTTTTGCAACTTTTTTTAGCCCACTTGAATTGAATCTTTTTGTTACTGCCTTTAGAAATGATGCGATTTCCATCCAAATTAAATGAAAAATACATATTTTATGGAGATTACCATTTGCTGATGATGTACATTTTTGGAAGTGTTTTTTGATTTAATTTAAATTATTTTATTTTTTGCTTTTTTAGGTATGTGGGGGGTTTTTCAAGCAAGCTATTTTTATTCTAAATTGTCCCTCGTTTAATATTTTGCCATAAATTCAGTTTTACCAAAAGTTCAATTTCAATTGTTTTAAACCTTTTTATGTTTTCCTTAAATTAAAAATTTGGCCAATTTACTTGCACTTAGTTTTAATACTCGGTGAAAATTTTATGCTTTCCATTTTTTTTCCCTTTCTTGCCTTCTAGACTCATCAAGGATTCAGTCGAAACACTTGACATGAATCAAATTTGTTCTACCAATAATTGAATAACATATGAAATTGAAAGAATAACTGAAGTAAAAACAACATTTCAAGCATTTTGTTTACTTTCCTGTAGCTGTTTTTCTCATGCATCCACACTCTCCCTCAGCTGCCTTTAATTCTGTTCCTACAAACAGCTGGCACAGATGTTCACTTTTAAACTTGCTGCTCTTTCATCTTACCTGCCTACACTACTTCAAACGGTGCATGGTTTTTGTTCAAGTTGTGCTCTGTTGTTGGAATGGAACATTCGTGGTAATCTTACATGTCTGTTTCCAAAGTGACATAAAAATCGATCAAAAAGTTCAAATGTGTTTCCCTGAAGGTTTTCTCTTTCTCGTTACAGCGTTCTTCTCTCTTATTACGACAATAAAACACGATGAAACTGCACGTATGGGCGCTGAAGTTGATGCTTTTTGTACTCAGTCCAAACAACATGAGCTGTCCTGGATCATAATCTGCTGCAGGAGCTGTCAACTGTGCGCTGACAGTCGCCAACTAATCAGCAGCTCTGAAAAATATATCTGTCCTTGTTGTGCGTCTGTCGTGCCACACACACACACACACACACACACACACACACACACACACACACACACACACACACACACACACACACACA
>JASSRZ010000042.1:903687-934611 GCA_032164315.1 Malacoctenus gilli | reverse complement strand
GTGCGTGTGCGTGTGTCATGCCCTGCTTGGCTCCTCCAACTTGTTCTCATTCGATGTAAAAGCGAGCTACTTGACAAAGCATGCATGCAACAGCTAAAGCAGCCAGCCACCGAGCTAAACAGCAGCTAAAGGATCCGGCGCCATGTGAAAAAACCTTTCTCCCACTCCGACAGACTGCACAAAAGGTGCTGAAACCATACAATTGTGGAGAAAAAGCATCACACAATTTAGACATTGCTCAAAGTACCTCTGTGAATAAGGCAAACAAGTGCACGTAAACCGAACTTAACCCTCAAAAGCATCACATTAAGCTCACATGACAGTGCAGTAAGTATATAACAAAAACAGATGATCTGTATCAAAATGTGCGTAACGTTTTTTAAAAAAAATAAAATCTGCTGTACTCGATGTTTGTGGTGTATTACGAAGGTACAGTGATGATACGTAGAATTGGCCGTGGTCTCAGCAGACTGGATGTACCCTGGCCACTGCAGCTGGAGCTGGCCTGTCAAACGTGATGAATCGTTTCAGTACTGGATGAACTGAAATTGTGCTCACAACTGTTTTTCGCAAATACCAAGAGAGCTAAGATTAACAAAAAACATGTCTAAAACATCTGTACTGACTGTTATATATAAATATATATATATTTCCTTAATAAGCAGCTATGTCAGAATGAGATTTGTGTCCTTATGTCGTTTCTTTTTTCCTTTCTTTCTTTTTCACTTATGCAAACAGCACAGCAGTGTGTTTCCTCCTGTGCTTCTCGCCCCCTTTCAGTTCGTACTCTGCCAGATTTTCTGTCAGAAGTGATCATGTCTGATTCATTTCATTTCAGTCTGTGTTGTGGCTACAACGTTTGTCTCCTTGAAACTTGGGAGGTTATGCTCCCACGGGGGAGCCTGTGGATGAACAAAGCCATGTAGCTAATGCAAATGCTAATGAAGAGATTCGGTAAAATAACACCATCTGGACCCCTGCAGTATTTGCACCTGGAACACTTTGAGTTTTTATCTAACTTCTCCTATATGCTGGTTTTTTGTCATGGGACTATCTTTGTTATGTTCTGTTTGTATTTTGGTGGTGTTCATCAGATTTGTACATGAAAATAAAAAAGCTTATAATTACAATGTGATGTATTCTGATGCTTCATTTTCTTCAAGTGCTGTAGTTTCACATTATTAAAACATTTAAAAATGGCCCATATTGTGATATGAATTGAAACCACATTTCTTACACTTTTTTGGTTTATTTACTGCAGAGCCTTGAATGCAAGCTGTGTTGACTTGCTGAAGTAACTCCAGTTAATGCAGAGCCACCAACAGATACCTGTTTATAAGGTAGTTCGTTATGCTCAGTGTTTTTATTAATGTCGCTTTTTGTTTTTTCTGAGTTTTTCACTGAACATTACGAAAACACGGAGTTCGACCAAGCGAAAGCTGTTGCCATGGAAGCAGAGGCGGGCATTTCCGGTCCATATGTCCAATGACGGTCCCTTGTTCCACAGCTGAAGTCTGATTGGCTTGAAAACACTTCCTGACTTCGTATCGTCATCCGTCCCTGGGAGCCCGCGGTTTCCAAAAACAACACAGCTGCATGGAGTGAAATGAGAGCATTTTAAAGCGTTTCTCACTCGAATCGATCGATTTGAACGAAGCTGAGTTTACGTTGCAGTGACGAAAACGGAGGAAAACCTTCTTGAAGTTTACTGCGACAAAACATCCTGCTTTAAAGCGAAACCGAATTTGTCTGTAGGGACATTAGCTGCGAGTTTAGCCCATGGCAAGCTAGCCAAGAGGAGGTGAGGTTACCTTGTCAACTAGCGTCAACTGAAACTGCCTCTCCCAACAAGGAGGAAACAGACTTAGGTAGGCGTTGAACCTCTCGAGCATTCGTTATTGAGAAAAGAGTCGGTTTATGTAGCTCATCTGACATTTTCGTAAAAATATCTACTCTTATTTTTTCACTGCGCTATTTACTTTGGTTATTTGCAGTTGGATAACAATGCCGCTGTCGACTGAAGCGTGTTGTGCGGCGAATAAAGGCGTCCTGGATAAAGGGCAGACGATCTGCGTGGTGCCAGACCTATCCTGTGACTTTCTGGACGATGACTTCGACGTGAATAAATCCTTCCCGGGCACTCGGAGGCCGATGTACAACAAATCAAACCTTTTGGCGCTGCAGCGTCGTATTTATCCTGACTCCATGACAGGTACGTGTTTCCTCACGGTTATGATCCTCGTTGGCACTCACAGTCGATGACTTGTTTCATTGGAACAATGTTTTCCTCAAATGCAATTCAAAAAACACGCTGGTCAGATTTATAGAAAGGGAGTCCTTAACTGAATGAAGACTCTTTATATCTTAATACACCCTACTTGTTTGGGTTTATGAATCACAAATGTCTTTAAATATAATGAAAATGGCCATCATTGTGTGTTGTTTTTTGATTTCAGTTGAACGTTTGGATGTGTGCACATCTGTGGCAACAAGGAATCTCCAAATCTCTGGTCCACCTCCAGACGGCCACGTATCCCGTGACTCCCTGCCACACCTGCCCACCGTGTCAGAGACAGAGGAGAGCCTCATCGGTCAGCTCCTCTCTGGGGATTTCGGCTTGTCAGCATTTCCTGCTGCCCTCAACTTAAACAAAGTCATCCTCACAGTCGACCCTAAAACCAGAGAGGTAGGTGGGGCCTGAAAATAATCAGGAATTGCTTGACCTTCACATGCTTCCTAATCTGACTTTCAATCATTGTTTCAGGTTTTAGCGGCCAATGATCAGGCCTGCAAACTGTTTGAGTGCCCAACACAGGAGCTGATTGGAAAGACGCTGTCGTGCATTCTGAAGAAAACCAGTCAGGTCCTGGACGGAGCGCTCGAAGAGGATATTTTGCTCGTGGATGGAACTGTTGCTGCTGTGTCTGGGAAAGTGGTAAGAAAAACACTTCAGGCTACTCAAGAGGTTTAACTGAATGGTGGCAGTGTTTGAACGACTGCTGCATCACTTCCTTGTGTTTTTTATGTTCAACCGGCTCCTTTTGTTCCTTAACTCAAGGTGGATGCTTTGACGTCCTCCGGCGAGGTGCCGGTGACGGTGTGTACCCACAGGCAGTCAAACAGTGGCGATTACTGGATTGTCATGATTGAAAATGTGGAACGGTTATCTGCTTTTTTGTCCTTTTCTCAAGATGTAAGTATGCCATTACTCAGCAGCCCTTTCAGTATGTGCATTTTTATATATGAATGCCCTCTACTTACACATTTGGTGTCATTTCCAGGGTATTATCCAAACCTGTGACTTGGCATTTGCTCATCTCCATGGATACCACGATCCCGAGGAGTTAAAAGGGGTGCCTGTTAAGGAGCTAATCCCTGCTTTAAAAATTTCCCTCCACAGTCATGCATTGCCCAAAGTAAGCACGCTTTACAACAGTTTCTCCAGCTGAAGAAAGCTTCCCTTCCTAATCTGTGTTTTTTTAAATCCCTGTTTCCTAATGTGCTTCTCAGGCATTTTAGTGATGCAAGGAAAAATGTTTGAGTCACCGCCACATGCAGGGGTTTTTCTGCCAATTTGCCATCTTCACTCTTTCAGATGCTGAGGGTTCAGAGAGTGCATGGCAGAAGCAGAGGAGGCGCATCCATCCCACTGTGTGTCAAACTTCAGGGGGCTGTGCAGTGTGGAAAACCCCAACAGCCAAACAAAGGAACTTCAGACAGTGTTGAAGTCATGAATGGAGAAGGCGAGAAACCAGGCGATGCACCTCACAGCACCTCTGAGCACCGCGAGCGACCCCATTCAACAGAGCAATGCTCAGGTAGGCTGCTCAGTCACAATCGATTGTGAAGACAAAACGAAAACACCCAATTTTGATGAATGTGTTTTTTAAATGTTTTTCGACTTTCTCTGGGATCTCACAGAGGTCAAAGGGGACAGCATCATCCTCTCCCCAAGCACCACGATGGAGTACACTGGAACTGTTTGGGCGTTTGCCCCTGTGAACGGCCTGCTGGTGCTCCGCCCTGATGGCTCAATCTTCAGTGTCCACAACCACCTGGCCCTCAGTCTGTTTGGCTACAGCGAGAACGAGCTGCGGGGAAAGGTTTGCAAGCGAGACCAGCTGTACGTGGCCGCGTGGCCAGAGCAGCGGGCCCACTCTCACTTCTGCCTCTGCTGCTGTGTCATCGACAGAGCGTCGCTTTCTTGATGCCCGGCTTCTTTGGATGGATGTCTAATTCAGACGGGAAAACTGGACCCTTCGATGACTCTCGTGGTGAAACTGGGAAAAGTCCTCCTTCGTTCAAAATGTCGAAAAAATCTGGTGAGAAAATCTGTCAACGCAGCTTTTGAAAAACAACAGATTTTTGTTGGTGGTTTTTGTCATCAGTTTGTTTTTACTTGTTCCTTCTTGGCTTTTTCCTCCTGTTTTTTTTTTCACACTACATAATCTTTTATGACCCCCATCCCCCTCTTATGTCACTCATAGATCCTTCTTCACTGGTTGCTGGAGACATGGCCATGGTGCACCAGGCCATACTGGGAAGGACTTCGACAGGCAGAGGCCGGATCTTCACTGGAACCAGCACCAGGCTGGACAAACAGACCAGCGCGCTGTCGACCCTCTCTCCTCCTGCAGTGACCTCGACCCGCGTGGTTGCGTAAGTCTGCAGACACTGTGGGAGTCTCAGATCAGTTTGTTTATGAATCTTTTATTAATAGTTGTTGAAGGACTTTGAGATGTTTTGAATTTGTTGTTTAAAGGGGACTGAAAATGTATTTGTGTCGCTCCAAAACAGGATGCCAGCAAAACCTGCCCGGCAACATTCAGGCACTTAAAAGCATCTGACTTTATGCATTTTTAATGAGCTTTTCAGTCCAGCCAAACAGCCATCAAATCAATGCTCGGGCGTGACTTGTGTCTCGACTGTGCTGCTGAGACAATAACACTCTTCTCTGCTCTTTCTCATGTTGGATAGAATAAAAACATAGTGTAACTTGAGTTTTTGTACGATCTGATAACGACGCAAGTGGCGTCTGTTTAACTCATCTTCACTCGGAAAGCTGAAAACCCCCTCGGCACAGGGGGAGTCGTTAGAGTCACTGCACTTGATATTTGGGAAGTTTTGCACTGTTACATTCTTTAAGCTTTGTTTATCATTGTTTTTTTTCCACAAATTATTCATTAAAGAGTGCTTTATTTTTCTGTCTTTCGGCACTTTGCTTTACAAGCTGGATGTCAACGCCCCTCTTGAGGATCGATTATACAAAAAGCTGCTTGTTATAAAGTTGCTGAAAAATTTGAATTTCATATTATGTTGTGTGCACACAGCCGCAGGGCCACTCGTACACCCTATGGGCCACCAGGTGCCTGTGGGCGCAGTGTTGGCCACCCCTGGGCGACTCCAAATTAACCTCACAGGATCATGCTTGCTGCAGAAACAAGCAGATTAAATCTGTTGTTTCCTCAGGGCCAATGACACCACGGAGCTGATGGAGGAAGCAGCCCAGGTAGCTCCCTGCTGCAGCCAGCTGGACAGTGCTGATAGCACCCAGGCACTCCTCAAGACTTTCGCCTTGGTGGAGCTGCCTGGAGAGGACACCTGCTGTCATCGTGAGGAACTGCAGCAGGACCTTGGAACTGAGAAGACGAATCCTGGTGAGGAATGGATGATATGTTGTATTTACATTCGTTACCTCAGCCAAGGAGGTGATGTTACCGCACCGGTTTGTTGGTTTGTGTCTGTGTTGTAGGATAACTCAAAAGGTCCTCGATGGGTTTGGATGAAATTTGCAGGATGGGTTTGGGGTAGTGTTAGGCATATCTGATTACATTTTGGTCCTCATCCAGTAATCCAAAATCTTAATTATGTAGTCTTTTTTAATCCTCGTCTCAGACACTGTGAGCCCTCGAGCGAGGTCTCAAATCTCTGTCTACTCCCCGAACAGCTCAAACTCAGCTTGAAAAAGCTAAACACCCATCGAGTGACGTTTCTCTTGTCTCCGTAGTGCTTTCTGCTGCGGGCACTGTTGGCCGCAACCCTCCTGCCAAAGAAAGAGAACAGGGCTCATGTGCTTCAGTCCTCCAAACCTCCAGCTTCGAGGTTATTTCCCTTGAGAGCAGGTAAGTGAAGAACACCAAGCAAACTGTAAAAGGCTTTGAAGATAATCACTGCCTTGCTGAATTTGCTTCCAGTTTTTGCTTCCAGCTACTTAACCTGGTCGATCCTATTTCCTCAGATCCTCCTCTGGCTTCTGTGAGAAGTTTGCCGGCCACGGGGGTTCTGGTCTCGTTCAGGCTGAGGATGCCAATTCGGCACATGTCGTGGACTCGGTCAGCCTCTTCCTGGACATCGACAGCAACGGTGACGTGGTCACCCGTGCGCTGGCTGACCTGGACCTCAGCGGCAACGGCAGTGGCAGCGTTGTGCTGGTCAGTGGCGGGGGCTACAACAACGACAACAACCAACACTCCATGCTGTCTTGCGATACGGCCGAACTCTTGCGGACGCAGTCGCCGTGCATGATCAATTCTGTCCATGAAGAAGAACTTGTAGAGACGAAAGATGGACCTGCTGAAGCTGCAAACATCTCGAGTGAAGAACGAGAAAAGGAGGAGGTTAAACAGGAGCAGTGGGGAGCTCTTTCTACAATTGATAGAGAAAAGGGCCAGGACTGCTGCGAGCAGATGAACAATGGCATTCAGTCACTGACCGACATCCCTGCAACGTCCACCCCCAAGAAACAGGAGAAGGAAGACAGTCTGTCCTCACACACTGCTCATATCCAGGAGGGACGATTTGAAGGAAGTGGATACCACAGAGACGGCTCACGAGTCGGTCGGTACAGATAAAACGTTTACACTTGCAACATTTTTTTTAGGTCATCAAAACCAAGATTAACTTGTATCATCTTCGTTTCGTCTTCTGCAGATGTGACTTGTGACGTTTGCAGGACAAACCTACCGAACGGGAGCTCCATGTTCTGCGTGTGGGTCGGCCAGCAGGGGGGGCTGTTGCAAGTCGATGACTCGTTGCATGACCAATCTGGAGCCAGTTTCGGAGAGGTCAGTGAGTCCAATGATTAGTTGGAAAAAGGTTGATGGCATCCAGAAGGCTTTACCTCCTCCTGAAGCTTTTGTCATCAGGATAAAATCTACACATGTGAAATGAAGCCGTAGTCACACCTGAGCCTCGAGGGCTCCATGAAATAAAGGTTATGTGAAGTTTTTAGGCCATGTGGATGAACTTTTTTGTGTAATTGTGGCTCGTTTTTAAAGGGTATGGGTGAGGCAGGCCCGAGAGAGGCAATGCGCTCCACCCTGGACTTCGAGCAGTCGCGAGCTTGTGACGGACAGTTCGAGGAGGAGTACCAGCCAATCAAATCGGTCGGTCGAGGAGCTTTTGGTTTCGTCTGGAGGGCCGTGAGGCGCTGCGATGGACAAGAGGTAAGAATGCACCTCAGCTTAACTCAATTTTGTCCAAATTTAATATTTTTAGGGATATTATGGGTTTTAAATGGACTATTTTCTGACTGTAAACTCTGCAGGTGGTGGTGAAGTTCATAAGCAAAGCCAGAATCGTGAGCGACTGCTGGGTGGACGACCCCATGTTGGGGCGAGTGAGCCAGGAGATTGCCATACTGACACGAGTCCAGCACCATAACATCGTCAAGGTAACGAAGTCGTTGCATCACAACAGTTCACAAAGTTTTATGTTAAAACTGTCTTTGATCCAAAACCTGACCTGCGTGTCATCAGGTTCTGGAGGTGTTTGAGAATGGAAGCTACTTCCAGATGGTGATGGAGAAACACGGCGACGTTTTGGACCTTTTCGAGTTCATCGACATGCAGCCGCGGCTGGACGAGCCTCTGGCCAGTTACATCTTCAGACAGGTACCTGCTCGTCGTGACAGCAGAACGGGACCACAAACGGAAAGTCAAGACTTTCTTTTTCCAAACCAGAGTTTTTGTCTCTTTCCAGCTGGTGGCCGCCGTCTTCTATCTGAGGGCCAAACACATCCTGCACAGGGACATAAAAGACGAGAACATCATCATTGACAAGAGCTTTCACATTCGCCTGATCGACTTTGGCTCTGCTGTCATGATGGCTCCCGGGAGGCTCTTCTACACTTTCTGTGGTACTCTGGAGTACTGCTCACCTGAGGTGCTTCAGGGAAACCCGTGAGTACATGAGAGCAACAAGCCTCACTTTCCATCAGATTTCATCACTTGTTACTTTTTATTAGCAGAATTGAGCGTCAGTGTGTTTATTTGTAGGTATGAGGGCCCAGAATTGGAGATGTGGTCTCTCGGTGTTGTGCTCTACACTCTCCTCTTCGGTGAAAACCCTTTCTGTGACGTCGGCGAGATCCTGGAGGCTAAACTGGATCCGCCTTTTATTATCTCTGCAGGTAAAGAGCAGTCAAGAGAAATGAATGACAGCAAAGAATTGCCCTGTTTTGTTTTCAAATAGTGTCAATATTCCTGCTGCGGTTACAGTATCAAGTAGATGCTCTAAGTTGTTGGGTTTTGTTAATAAAACACAAGCGCTTAACCGTCAATCAAGATAAAGATCAGGAAAGTGAATGTGTTGCTGTTTTTTCTTTAATGAATGTGTTCAATGATATTATTGTCGTTGAAGCTGACAGAATAATATGGAGCACATTAACAAATCATTATGAATGATGAAAAATCAGGTTTAATCTGCAGCTTTTTTGGTTTATTTGTTCCAGTGAAGTGTTTTTAATTAAATCGCAGCGACTCTCATTAACCAGATTAAAAAGCTTAATCCTCTTAGCAGTTATTTCCACGCTCCACATCTGACGCTTGTCTTGCCTCTCAGAGCTCCTCAGTGTGTTACGCGGGCTGCTGCACCCTGACCTCTCCCAGAGAATGACTCTGGACCTGCTGCTGCTGCAGTCCTGGATCAGCCAGCCCATCTCCCTGGCAGAGTACAGCTGGTCAGAGGTGGTTCCTTCCAGTCTGAGCTGCTGTGAGTACGATACAACGCACTGAATCAGGCTCATTATGTCGGGATGTGTTCGCATGTAGACTGAGAAGACTCCATCCTCCTGACAGGCTCGCCTCAGCAACAAGGGTCTAGCAGTAAGGTGTACACTGGGCAAAGCTTGTTCCCAGACCATGGTGATGAAACTCTTCCTGATGATGAAGAGGAGGAGGAGGAGGAGGAGGAAGATGAAGAAGAGAGGTTGTCCAGAGCTGCGCTGGAATCAGAGCTAAAAAAGTACCTCCATGAAGATTGAACCCCAAGTTTGATGAGAGGTGCTCGCCTGCACGTCCAACAGCTAATGCAACATGAGTGAGCCACAGAAAAGGAAACGGGGGAACTTGTCAGCTTACAAGGAAACACTCGTCAGCCATTTCAATCCTGATCGGCTTTTTCACCATTTTTAAGTGCTTTAAAGGAACATGTAGCATTATGAGAGTCTACATTTCAGGTTTATTTAAGCAGTTTTATTTATTCTTTTTAGTTTGGGAAATTATGAAGCAGTTAAACAGCACTAGAAATAGTTGAGATACTTTGGTTGTCTCTAGATTTCACAACTTGGAGCCGCTTTACCTCACAGACGACTTTGACTGTAGTTCAAGCTTTTATATAATAAATGATCATTTCCTGCTTGTGATTTGAATCTCGAACATGTTGATTACAAATGTAAGTATATTTACAATATTTTATCTATTTATTTTTACACAGTAATAAATATCTTTCCACAAATGTGTTGGTTTTTTGCTGCTGTCATTACTAAGAAACAAAAATGAAGGAAATTTGGGACTTTGTTTTGTGGCTTTTGAAGAGACATTTCACAATGATCACTTCAAGAAGAGAAAAATCCATAAAGGTCAGATTTTTTTAAACAAGGAATTGGCTTTTTCAAACAATGTTGATATATTTTTCAAAACTCAGTTTATGATAAAAAAAACAGTAATGTTTTCAGGGGAAATGCTTTTATAAACACTCGACCATATTCCCTGTGTACCGCTTTTGAGGAATTTAGATAAGGTTTTTAGTTTGATATTTTTCGAATCTCAAAACAACGGACCGAATTTTAAGTTTTCCACCAGTGTGATCGATTCAAAGCGGAACCTTTTGACGTAACACGGACCACTATGCAAGACGGACCAGCATGGGAACTCGCGTTGCAGTGTATCAGGTAAAAATTTCAACCAAAAGTGTTAATTACGAGGTTTTATGAGGGGAAATGAATCAACTGTAAAGAGAAAAGACTGAGGAAACGGAACTATTATAATTATTCACGAAATGCGGCTTTAAGGCGGAAAACAGTGACGAATCTGCTGCTCTAACCTTCACGTTTGCGAGTTCAAGCTAAGTAAATTAGCCACGATTGGATATTTCTGAGCATTTTAACATGCTTTTTTTTGCTGTTTCAAACGATGACTTTTCTCACACAGATCTTTTGTAACACTGTGAGAAAAGCCTCCTCCTCCGTGCCCGCTCCTCTCCGGTCCGGGAGATGCCAGCACCTCCTCCTCCTCCCCTCTCCCTGCCACAGCTGCAGGCTATGGTGCTCCTCCAGCAGCCGGCCTGCTCCCCAGAGCCACCAGGGCCCCCCTGCACCTCCTGCTCCTGCTGCGTTCGGGAAGAAACCGGTCACCGAGCTGTCCCTGCGCTCCTTCACTGACATGGGGTTCACAGACCCCCAGGCGGAGCAGATCTACGAGGCTGTGCACAGTCTGAAGAGAGGAAGTGGGGCCACGAACGTGCTGTCCACCCTGACGGCGCTGTTTGGCCTGGGGCTCAACTGCAGCAGTGTTCTGAGGCTGCTGGAGAAATGCCCTGAACTTTACACCGTGAAAGAGGCGCAGCTCAGGCCGCGCATCAACTACCTGAGGAAACTGGGTTTGATTGAAGGTGAGATCATCAGCTGTGCAGCAGCTCCACTCTGTCAGGAAAAAACAGGAATGTGTCTTGTCTCCAGCTCATTCAGGAAGCAGCTGGTCTCACTGGCGTGTGTCGAAGTCATCATTAACTTATGACCTTCCACCCCGCTGTAGGCAGTCTCCAGCGAACGGTGTCTCACTACCCAAAGATCCTGACGGTGACCATGAAGACTGTGAAAAGCGCGGTGCAGTTCCTCAGGGAGCGGTGCCTCTTCACCACCCAGCAGGTCGGGGACATACTCAGAGACAGTCCGGCGGTGGTGCTGGAGGACCTGCGTCAGCTGGAGTACAAGTTTCAGGTCAGCCCAAGTTTTCCTCACTGGTACCACTACAAAACGTGATCAATCCTTTATTGTTCTTTCTGCCGGGCTCAGGTTTTTGTTCGGTGAGTCCAGGCCCAGACTGACTCCCTGACGCATTTTAGCCATTTTTCATCACAGAACACTTTTAACAGTTTTGTCTCCACTCGGCTGTTCTCGGTTTTCATCCTGTCATCCTTGATAGAGTCGCAATTCCTGGGAAATAATTTGCTTGCAACTCAGTTTGAACAAAAGCTCAGCTGGGTGCTCCCTCTTGTGGCAGTTGTGTCTGTTGATGGATTCACTTGTCTTCAGAGAAAGTTACACTTCTCAGCACCTTTTTGGCTGCGTTTGTCCTGAAAAACAACCTTTAATGGCCTTTTTACCGGGTCCTGGAAAAGCAGCTGATCAGCTGGCTGATAAAATGTTTTTATTGACAAAATATGTTATTGTGTATTTGTGGCTTTTGTCTTTAAAGAGCTTTTGTATCCGTGTGGCAACTTCTGCGTTGTACTGAACCTACCAGGTTTCCATAGACAATTGCTCACTTGTTCTTATTCAAAATCCAATATTTAGTCCATTACAGGTCGTAAACTCTATCTAAAAAAACAGCTCCTATAAGTCTTTTTTTCCAGAGTTGACATCCAGCCTGTCTTTTCCTTTTTCTTTATGGTTCTTTGCGTCATATTGAATCGATTCATCCCTCCTCAGTACGTCTACTTCCGACTGGGCATCAAACAATCGGAAATGGTTAAGGCCCGATTATTCCGCTTCACTCTGGAAGAGGTTCGCCTTCGACACACCTTCCTGGATCGACGAGGCCTCTACCAAACACCGGACAAGAAGGGACAGACGCTCATCGTTAACCCCAAACTGGACAGCATCCTTCACTCCAACGAGGACACCTTCCTCACACACATCGCCCAGGCGACCGCAGAGGAGTACCGGGTCTTTCAGAAACTGTTGGCGAGGGAGTGGCTGGAGGAGGACCTGCAGCAGGGCCGGATTGAGGCTGACGGGAGTGACAGTGACGACGATGATGATGATGATGTTTATGATAAAGATGACGACAGTGAAGAAGAAGAGGATGAGGCTTCAGGAAAGAGTGGATATGGGAGGAGGAGAAAGAGATGACAAGATCGTCTTTATTGAAACAGGAAATGAGTCGACCGTTGGAGATGTCGCATCAATAAAGTTTCCTTTAGATGTTTTATTGATTCCGGGTGTGTGATAGAAAAAGCTTATCTAAAGCACACAGAGTTGTGAGTATTGTTACCTAGCATGCTCCCCTGAACTGAATGAACTCTGCTATGAAGTGGCTGTTTTTTTGTGTTTATCCAAGAGGCCTCGTCAGGATGTGGCGACGTCAGAGTGAGGTCACAGACGAGGACTAATGTGGAACCAAAAGACCGATGAGTTCATCGTTTCCATAGTCCGAACGCGTTTTGGCTTTGCTTCAATGAAACAGTCGGATGTACAGTTTTCCCATCTCGCACCTTAAAGGTTTCACTAATAAGAACTCGATTTAAGCAAAGTCCAGCTCAGATGTATGCACTGACTAATTGCCCAACTTGACCAGAACTCAGCCAAAATCACCAGGCTTTGTTGTCTAACCAGTGTCAACATGCATGTGCAATAACACCAGGATCGGTTAGGAAATGAAGTCTCCAGATCGTTCGGGGACGCAGTAGTTATTATCAGCCATTAAGCACTTAATAAACTTCATATTACAAAGTTCTTCAGATATACAAGAATATAAAAACAACATCACAAAGGATTTCAATGAAGAATAAAAAAGAAGAAAAGTAACGGGAAGAAAAAATTGAAATGTTGTTAGAGGCCGTAACAGGCTGCCGAGCCGCTAAGAGGCTGAATGCTCCTCCCCGTTACTATGTGACAACCGAGTGGCCGCAGCTTTTGCATCCACGTATTATCTCGATGAGTCAACAAAGAGTGCATCAGATCAGGCCCAGCGTGAGCAAGAAGTCGCCATTGATTTCTCGAAGCACACGGAGTCTGATGGATACGAGAGCCACACCTGGTGTCTCTGGTCTGGATATCAGGTAGAGCAACTCCTCCGTCATTAGTCAATAATAACGTCAATAGCTGAGTTTCTGTAAACTTTCAGTGGCGTCAAGTGTTTTCATGCATTGCCAAACGAAGCCTTTGAGATGAAGAGTCGGCGCCTCTTCAATCAATAAATCTGCAAAAAATTATCAGATTGAATATTTTTGAAAAAGTTATTTTGTCTTTTTTCTTCAATTTTTTTTTCTAACCCTCTGTCTTTTTGTTAATTTTCATTCAAATACTGGAAGGGCCAAAATTTTGTCACTGTACAAATTTAGTTTTTAATTCTAATCATCATTCACAATAAAATGATTCCGGTTATTTCATTTTTACGGGCCCAAACATACCACCTTGTTTTCTATGTGCACACAAGTTTAACATGAAAAATTGCTTATATTTTAACTTACGTTTTACGGTTTTGTCCCTTTTTTAAATGCAAAAATATACAAATTGTATCCAGCTCCGGCTTTTTTTGCAAAAGTAATGGTCAAACAAAAAGAGTAAAAACAAATTCTTGGGTAAATTAAAACAGACTAAATTTAGACATGCATGAAACACAAATCATAAAATAAAAAAAATTACAGTAAAGTATAAAAGCTCAATCTGATGTTTATAGAAAAAAATTGATAGAAAATATGGAATACCAAACCAGTTGTCAATAACAACTTTTTAAAGTGATAAAGAAAAGTGAACACTTTAAATGATTTTAAACAGAATAAAATATCCCAAAAAGTTTTTTCAATCATGAATAACATTGTTTAATTTTAAAAAAAAAAACACAAACTTTTATCAAGTTTGTGTGTTTTCCTCTGCAGGCTGGTTGGAGCAGGACAAACGTCCTAAAATTCCTCTTTCATCATCGTTGTTTCCTCGGTAACTCAAGTCGCCATGGCGTCATCGGTGCTGATCTCCAACCTCACTCAGGAGTGGGTGGAGAGTCTGCGCCGGTGGCACCTGGAGCTCTTCTTCATCCCCACCACGGCCATTTCTCTGGCAGCCTTCCTGGCCAGCCCGGTCCTGCTGGCCTGCATCTTCCTGTCGCGCGCGCTGCGTCAGGAGACGCGCTACCTGCTGGTGGCCAACACGCTGACGGCCGACATGCTCTTCCTGGTCCTCAACCTGACCACGTCCATCTGCAACGCCGCCAACGCCCACATGCCCTGGCTGGTCTGTGAGCTGATCACCGCCGTCACCGTCACCACCTACTGCTGCGCCATCCTCACCATCACCCTCATGGTGGTGGACACCTACGCCGCCGTCAGGTGGCCCCTGCGTTACCACGAGCTGCTGCCGCCCGCTCGCACCCACCGCATCCTGGTGGGAGTGTGGCTACTGGCGGCCGTGTACCCCTTCACCCTCTTCATCATCATGAAGATCGACCGGGGGGATCTCCATGAAACGGTGCCCGTGTGCTTGGTTCTCATCTCCCTGGGTTTCGTCCAGGCCAGCAACACGGTGGGGGTCCACATCTACTTCTTTGTGGCGGCGCTGATCTGTGCCACGCTCATCTTTTACTGCTACATCCGCCTCTACATGATCACCAGGACGCAGGGCATCTGGCAGAGCCGCTTCTCCCGGGCCCGGGTCACCCTGCTGGCCCACGGGGTCCTGCTCCTGCTCTACTTCGCCCCCGGCTTCGTTTTCACCATGGAGCTCTCCTTCTTCCAGAGGACGGACATCAGTCAGGACGTCCGGGTGTGGATCAGCACGCTCAACATGTGCGTGTTCACGCTGCTGCCCCGGGCGTTTGCGCCCTACCTGTACGGGCTGAGGTACAGGGAGATCTCTGAAACGCTGATGCTGCTGCTTCTGCACCGAGACCGCAGACTCAGTCAAGTCACTGTGACCTAAAGACGCCACAAAAACTCCCTTTATTCCTGTGTAATACGCGTCTCGTTTTCATGTAATGTGAGAAAAAACCTGAAGAAGACAATTTCCACGATACAGAGCAGACCTGGGCGATTGTTATGTGCTTTTATTTTGAAAGCTCTTGATTTTGCATGTTGTTGAGGCGAGAGTGTCCGACAGTGTTTGGCTTCGCTGCAATTCTTTGACAGTACAATGTTTGGAGCCAAAAATGTCTTTCTTTTTTTAATCTCGATGATTCGTTCATCATTCAAAGTTGTAGATACGTAGTCGAGTCATCTCAAAGAGAAACATCAAGTACTTGGTCCTCATGTATATTTCAAGGAGTCGAGGAAGCTTTTGGCCTCTTCGTTCTTAAACCGTACCCACCACAGACACACTGCGCTCCGGCTTTACGACCTGTAACAAAGCACTCAACTCTATTTGCCTTGCATGTCTTGTTTGTTTGAACCTGGGTGTATAAATAGATGATTGACTCGGCAATCGAGGCACTGGAGGAGTGGAGGAGTGGTGGAGGGTGGTGCGTCAGGCAGCATGGCTGCAGGCACTTAGTGCTTCTCTTTGTGTGTGTGTGCGCGTGTGTGTGTTCCAGCGTGTATCAGGTTCAGCCGCTGAACAGCAGAGGGACCCGTTTGTCTTCCCACTGAGCTGCTTCAGGAGTGCTACCACAGTGTTGGCCTGCTGTGGAAACATGTGACTCCACCGTCGTATACGCTTTTCGTTCTGCGGAAATCTGTTTTCGTGCTGTTTCGTGCATCAGATCGCATCACATCTTCAGTTGTTTTGTTGTCTCTTTCTCAAGTAAAGATCGTTGATAGTGCAGTGTGTACGATCGATGATCACGGAAACAGCTCAGTTTTTGTGTAGTTTGAGTGACTCTAACTTTGCGCTTCATCAGTTTGGTCTCCTCAAATTACATTCGTTTGTTTTCATGAACTTGAACTGCAGGTAGCTGAAGGCAAAGACCTGCTTGTCAGTCACTCTTCTGTTGTTGCCAGTGATCTGGTCGAGTTGCGTAAAGACGTGCAAACGCTCCAGTTTGAATTTGAAAACAACTTTACAAGTATTTAATTGCCACCACGGTCGGATTATGGTATATTTTTTTACTGGTAAAACCTGTCATGCTTTTATTTTGTCTCACTGTGAATTTTCTCTGAGGGATGCTGTATAAATAAATTGTATTAACATTACTGGTGACTATAATAAAAAAATCTGCAGTTTCTCAAACAAGATATAGGAAGATGATATACTAGATAAATGCTATCTCCAACTGAAATGTTTACTGTTTACAGTGTAATCTAATGCAATTAAAATATTCCTGATACAGAAGTTCTCTCAGAAGGTAGTTCTGTATATTTACTGGATTTCTCCTCCAATCAAATCTACTTTTACCTTTATTCCATTACATCTACCAGTAGCTGAAATTGAGTGCAAACTCCCGCCTCACTTTCCTCCCCTTGTGTTTACGTTGTAACGTCTGCTGCAGATTGCTCGAGTACATGGTGTGGAGTCTATACATGCGGCGACACGTGACTGAGAAATCCTGGTCAGTGGTACAGCGAGGGTCTTTCGGGGAATCCGTGTGGCGGCTCTGCGAAATATTTTTCAGGCAGCCAAGGAAGTTGTGACATCCTTTGTTCCCACTAAGCTCCTCCCTCCTCCTCACCTGAAAAAAACACACCGCATGCAGCGTCTCATCCAGTTTTCACGTGTTATTACGGTCCTGTTACACCTATAAACCAACACTTTGTTTTATATCAGCTCGGTACGTCTGTGTAACTACGTAAAAAACACATGAATAAAGTTATTGTTTCAGTATCTCAACGCGTTTTTTGTGACGCATTTAGAATAAATGTGTTGTTGCTAAGCAACCAGAACACGCCTGTTGGAGAGCGATAAAATCATTTACCAATTTGCGTGTATTTTTTTAACTGTTTAAATAATTCACCTTCTAACTAAGAACTTTTTCGGAACTAAAAGTTTGTTTGCAAACAAAGAGGAGCCACGTGGAGTACGGCTGGCTGATTGGAATTGTAGTTTTCCTGCCACACGGAAAACAAAGCGGTCCATTGGAAGAGAACTCAGTTTCCCAGAATGCACCGGTGGAGTGAAAGGGGCCAGTGGGACGGCCGTCTCTTCTGTTTTTTTCCCTCTGACAAGTATATATGGGCTCTGTGCTTACAGTTAGCCAGCGACTTGGAAGTCTTTGTTTTTTTGTCATCGCCACGAGCCAAAATGTCCCGGCTGAGTTTCAGCCTGCTTAATGTTTCATAACCCTTCTGGGGGAGAAATTGTAAACAACATCAAAAGGTTACTGTTCAAACTTTTTCTCAGGATACAGACTCCTTTTTTCCCCTCCTCTACTCCATATTTGTTTTGTTTTTGTGTTTTGTTCCTCTGCTTGAAGAGGAAGCTCCATCTGGAAACTTCTGCATAAGGTAACACTTTGTTGTTTTTAACTTCTGGGGGACGTTGAAACTTTGTGACTTTGGGTCGTTTCTGACTTTTTGTTACAGTAAACTGACTGAAGCATCTGGTGTCTCTTTTCCTTTTTTTAAGCTTGTACAGTGGCTAACGGGTCGGCACGTTGCTGGGCTCCTTTGTCTCAATAACAAACACAAATCTGTGTTTTGTGTCATTTTTGCGGGTTGTTTTGCTTCCTGTTAAACCCCGAGGCCATCAACGACCACTTGTTATTGCGTTGTCTTGTGTATCTTGTGATTTCCCCCCTTACTTTTTGTTGCTTTTTTCAGTACTCATCTATGAGCATTAACTTTATCATTTCAATCAAAATTTTACTTCTTCCAGGCTGAATTCATGAAAAACACAAACGTTGCTTTGTTCGTAGACAACATCAGCTCTGTCCCGTTTCATCTTTTTGTGTCATCTTTTTGTTGTTTCTTCCCTAGTTTGAAGTATTAGTCACCAAGTAAATCTGCGTCAGACACCGCTGGATAAACCTGTCCTCTGTTTTTACATGACATGTAACGTGTGGCTGCTGCTGCCGCCGCCGCTTCTGCTGCTGGCAAGTAAAGCGCACGTGAATAGGTTGAGTTAAAAATAACTAGCGATAGATGACCTCATCAGAGCAAAGGCCAGACTTCCTGCTGGCTTTAAAGGAGACAGTATAACCTCAGATAAAAGGGTTTATTTTCCATGTTTCGATGGCTTGTTTTTTTTTTTTACACTCGTGCTATCTTCAGGTTGGAAGTATTTAGAAGATAACTTAATTCCCTTCTGGGAACTTTTTAAACAACTCTTTGAGATTTTAAAGGAAATCAGTGCTTGGAAACATCAGAGGTTCGACAAAATTGGAAAAAGTCGCGAAGGTTATCAGTCGCCCTGACTTTGCACTTGTTCAAATAGTCATTATGTAGTGTCTGATAGCATCCCTGCCCCCACTCTGTTTCAAAACAAACCTGACTGACATGTAGTCAGTCGAACCATTGCTCAACCCTCTCTCTCTTTCTTCCTCTCTCCCGCCTCCGTCCGTCCGTCTGTCTCTTTGTCATCTTCCCTCTCATGCACCTTATTGCGCCGCAGGGCACAACTGTTTCCTGGCGGTGGCGAGCTCGCTGGAGGAAGTGGCGCTCAGATTTAGCTCACATGTTGATTTATTGAAAATGTGTTGTTTTGGGGTTTTTTTTCCTCCAACGGCGGTGATGTCAGCCCTCTCCCTGGACCCCACGGGTCCCGCAGTAACTCGTTTCTGAGGGTTCACGTGTTTGTCTTCCCCTCTTCACATGTTTTGTGGCTTCGATTTGTGAGTGCTTTGTTTGTCCACGGCGAATGTTCTCAATTTGTACAACAATGATCTAATTCACTTCTTGTTTATGCATTTGGGAGTCTTTCCTGGACATCCCCTCCCAGATTGATTACGATATTAGTACTTTAGGGGAGGTTTCTTGACAGTGCAAGTTAAAGTAGGGGGGTGCAAAAAAGCACCAAGTCAGCACCCCCAAAGTTTTTTTGCAACAAAATGAGGTCTTTGAAAAGATATATGTACTTGCTGTAGTTTTTCCACTTTTTCCTGTCTGACTTTTTTCCCTCCTGTAGACTATAATTGCTCGCTCATAAGCCCGTGAGGCAAAGCACGTAAACTGCACAAGTAGCGCACTCAAACTGGAGATCCTCTCGCTGTGAAGCAATACTGCCAACCGCTACTCAAGAGATTGGCAACTTTAATGATTGTGACAGCCACAGAAATGTCAAAGTAGCTTCCAGAGAGCCAAACTGTGGCCAAACATGTGTACTACAAGTATATAAAGTGAAACGTAGTTCAAAAACTCATTAAGTTTTTATTCACTCACTGTTTTGTTGGTGTAATTACAGTGTATCTCAGACTCAAATGTGGTTGAAATGGCATCAATTGTGACAGCGGTAACAGGCCAGTGGGCCACAGGGGAATGAAGACCACCTGTTGCGCATGTCTGTGCAACACCACAGCGTTGTGTTTCTGGAAACGTTTGTAACGTTTTTATATCACGTGTTTGCCAATTTCAGGTCTTTTTAACTTTCGAGAAGGCCGACAGTGACGGTGGCAGCCATGGTGTTGATTCTGGGCAGACGGATGAACAGGGAGGACTCTGGGATCAGAGACTCACCAGCTGTCAAACGCAAGGTGCTGCAAACGACATAACCGCCAACAGTCAGCGTGAAGTCCAAACACAGTGCGTGTGTTCACATGTGGCGTTCTCTCCCGTAAGGTGTTCGAGGTGGAGTCCAAAACTTTGGCCTCCCAGGACGTCTTGGACTTCTGCTCCGGCTCGTCGCACTCGGACGGCATCCTGCAGGTGTTCAACGAGTTCCGCGACTGCCGCCTGTTCACCGACGTGGTCATCAGCGTGCAGGGCCGCGAGTTCCCCTGCCACCGTGCCGTGCTCTCCGCCTGCTCCTCCTACTTCAGGGCCATGTTCTGCAACGATCACCGCGAGAGCCGAGAGATGCTGGTCGAGATCAACGGCATCCTGGCCGAGGCCATGGACTCCTTCCTCAACTACGTTTACACCGGCCGCGCCAAGATCACCACGGAGAACGTCCAGTTCCTCTTCGAAACCTCCAGCCTCTTCCAGATCGCCACGCTGCGTGATGCCTGCGCCAAGTTCCTGGAGGACCAGCTTGACCCGTGCAACTGCCTGGGCATCCAGCGCTTCGCCGACGCCCATTCCCTCAAGCAACTGGCCAGCCGCTGCCGCAGCTACGCCCTGGCCAACTTCTCCGAGGTGGCTCAGCACGAGGAGTTCCTCGACCTGCGCATCGAAGAGCTGGAAGAGTACATCGACAGCGACGAGGTGTCCATCGGCAAGGAGGAGGTGGTGTTTGAGGCGGTGATGCGCTGGGTGTACCACAGCGTGGAGCCCCGGAGACCCATGCTGAAGGCTCTCCTGCAACATGTCCGGCTGCCCCTCCTGCACCCAAACTACTTCGTGCAGACCGTCGAGGGAGACCAGCTGATCCAGAACGCCCCGGAGTGCTACCAGCTCCTCCACGAGGCCCGGCGCTACCACGTGCTCGGAAACGAGATGATGTCCCCCAGAACTCGTCCACGCAGGTAGCTAAAATGCTAACACTGAATTCATTACATGTTTTGTCTCACAGTAGGTTGTAATTTGGGTGGAAAGCTGTCGGTTAACTTACATTCACTTCATTCTTCAGCAAGAGAAGACACAACTTCTCTTCTAGTTTGATGCTTTTACCGTGAAAAACCTTGAAAATTAGATATGTCGTGTGCAATGATTGTAACCGTTACACTTGAATTAGTTGAACTTGTTTGCAAAACATGTACAGTGACATTATTTCTAAAATTGAAGGTTTTCATTTCATAATCAGACAAAAAAAACTTTTACAAGTTTTCGATCTGATTAATTACAGAAAAAACTGATCGCATTTAATCGTACCTTTTGTGTCAAATAGTCAAATGTGATGAAAGTACAAGAACTATGACTGATTAATTACAAAGCCCTAAATAATGGGATTTTTTTGTTATTTTGTAATACACCCCTCCTATTTTTTTAAGCGTCTGAAAAAACTAAATCACAGGAAAAGGAAAAGGCAGCCCCATGACCCTCACGTTTTACCTGAGGCGTTTTCTGCGCCCTCTAGAGGTCATTTAACCCCCCGGCTTAAAGTATCCACAGTGCCAGTCACATTACTTGAACATGACGCATTAAAAATTTCCTTCGCTGTCTTCCGGCGAGTCGGTTTTGTTTACCTACGTCAACCCCGCCGATGACAGAAATCCGTGTCTAAACGGACGACACGTCTGTTAAACCCGTGAGTCTGTCTTTTTTTTCTCGCCGTATAGCTGGAGGTTACAACTTGCGCGTTGAACTCTGCGCTCTCTGCGTTGTTATTGTTGTTTGAGCGTGTGCGTGTGAGAGAGAGACAGGGAGTGTTATTGTGCCAAGCAGACAAGTGTGTCATTGACTGAGCTTTGTTTTGGAGCCCCATTTTGAAATGGAAATGATAATGAAGGAGGAAAGACAAGTTGGTGCACAGACTGCTGCGCTGGGAAGGAAGGAGAAAGAAAAGAAAAAAAGAGGTGTGATGCAAGAAAGTGCAATCGCGAAATGTCGAGTCTTGTTGTCATACCAGTACTTTAACTCACCCCACTGGTGTGATTGGGTTCCCCCGTCTTTGCACTTGTTCACCTTACACCTATTTTCCCTCCCAATGCTCCATTCCTGTGTGTTTTTGAGTGTGTTTGCTCAAGTGGTGTCTACTTGGACGTTGCAGCGTGGCCTTAAATAAAGCATTAAAGCTGTTGCTGAGTGAAACCTCATGAATAAAAAGAAACGCCGAGCCACACAACAAACAAGTGACGCAGCTGTCTTGGCCGTGACACCTGATGAAAGGGCTGAAGCGGGAGCAGTGGCAGTTGTCGGCCTGCGTGTGTCGGGCTGCTTTTTTTTTTTCTTTCGCGGGCATTGTCTGTTTCCAGGCAGATCTGTTCGTATCGGCGAGCCAATCGCGCAGCTGTTCGCCTCTCTGTCGGCTCCGTTTGCCCCGAGGGCCAAATGCTGCTCTGCTCAAATCACATGCCTGATTCTCCCCCTGCCTTGTCGACACCAGCTCCCGTCTTTGACAGGGAAGCTTCTGCTGGGTAATTGCCCAAATATATTTGAGTTCTCAAAACAACCTGAAACTCCTGCCCTTGTCTGATAAACCAGGTTACAAACTTGATAATCTAGTTTTAGGATAACTGTCTGGATCAAATGGCTTAGAATGGTACAATGAAGAGGCTTTCTAACTGGAGTTCAACTCGACTGGAAACAAAGGGTTTGAAACCTTCCCTTTAGGAGATAGTACTTCAAACCAAGTACCTATTTAACTGAGTTGAGCTGAAAGTGTGATGTCATCCAGGAAAGTGACGATACCGGATGAGTAAATTAGAGGGAATCAAACTCGCCATTTTTCACTTGCCTTCTTGCCAGCGAGGCAAAGTGACTACACGTACGATGCGGTGGAAGACTAAACAGCAGGCACGTAATCGTCTCAGTGTCCTCCAATGTTGCGGTGCGTGTGCAACACGTACAAATGCAAGCGTTTCAGTTCACCTCTCTGTGAGTTTCCAACGCAGGTTGACCTTGTATTCGATCGTAATGACCAAAAACCGAGGTAAGTGGTGATAAAACTGAGGTGTAAAGGGGGGAAGAGTTAACAAGCTGCATTTTATTGGCTCGTACGAAGAACATGTGGTCATTTGCACAACATTTTTCAAAAAAATAACTGATAAACTTTGAGATCATGGAAATTCAGCCTCGTTTTGGCCCCCAGTGTGTTTTTATTGTATCATGGTTTCACACATCAGCCTTAAACTAAACTCGGTCCCGTGAAAAGAAAGAAGTTTTTTCTTTGGCGAGCGGCGCCGTGTTCCTAGCCCAGCGCACATTTCTGCCTCCCGTGATTAGAGAGCTTTGTCAACATGGAAAACTCAAGCTTGCCCCAAGTGTGTTTTTGTTGAACCCTTGATTGATGCCGTCATTGTAAACTGAACTCTGACTTCGTGATGAATGAAGTTATTCCTGTGGAAACCACCACTGGCAAAAATGCTAATAGAAGGCCTCCAAGTGTTGACACATAAACATCTTTGAATGGATCCATGTCCCTTTGTGTAGGCCTACAGATATATGGTGTGATAATTGCACACTGTGTCTGTGTCGTTCCTCGAGGGAGCGTTTTGATTGAAGCGTGTTTCTGTTTTCCTGCAAGTGTCACCGTGGCCCCCGTCTCCAGTTTCCACGCCTCACCCTCCGTCTGACCGCCGCTGCTTCTGTTTCTGCAGGTCGACCGGATACTCGGAGGTCATTGTGGTGGTGGGCGGCTGCGAGCGGGTGGGGGGCTTCAACCTGCCCTACACCGAGTGCTACGATCCGGTCACAGGGGAGTGGAAGTCGCTGGCCAAGCTGCCCGAGTTCACCAAGTCCGAGTACGCCGTCTGCGCACTCCGCAATGACATCCTGGTGTCAGGTAAGATCCCACTGAGGTCCCTGTGACTGATTCAACCGTGTGGCTCAATCTGGTAAATACTGGTCTCGATAAATACAAAGTATGGAAGAGCAACATCTGAGTCACAATCATTTCCTTGTGGAACGTAATCGACCTAACTTATCGATATCTACCAATAAATTGTCCTATGCTCAATCTATTATATATTATATTGCATTATCTTTATTATCTCTGCTTATACAAGTCTAAAAATCGAGATTAAATGTGTTCAGCGTTGCTACAGTTGAATTTGTCAGTCTCGACTCGACCTGCCGTCTAATCTCTGGGCAGAAGTGGCAGGAAAGGCCCTTGTGGCTGTTGGCTCTGTGTTATTTTTACAGCCTCAGCCAGTTCGGGATGAAGGAAAATATGAGAGCAACATCTGGACGCTCTCTGCAGGCGCAGCGTTGCGAGTTGCCGTCATTGGCCCGCTCAGTCCCTCTCTGTGTTCCCATTGGCCGACCGGCGAGGTCACCACCTTCCCATCGGTTCAGCAGACACTTTTTTGGAATTTCCTTTCAGGAAAGGATGTAACAGCAGTTTTCGATTTCCAGACTGCAGCCATAAGTTGTCTGGAGTTTAAAGTTAAACTGTGTTGATGGTTCACTGCTGGCAGGATCGCTGCATTTTTGTTGGGTTCGTTTTTTTCTTTGCAATTTAACACCAGTGAAAGCTCGATGAAGTACTACATTCATATGACCTCATTCTTTTCAACCAATGAGGTCACAGCAAAGGCAGTTGCCACAGTTTAACATGTTGTACACGCTGCACGTTTATGTTCGTATGAGGGCACTGAGGGCAGCTGCATGTTTCTTTGTGCCATTATTTCTCAGGAGACATGTTGGCAGGAGACCTGATGTGCCTGTAGGACTGCTCATGTTCAAACAGGCTTTATGTGAACCGTGCTGCATTAATGTACAAAAACAGCAGTTGGACGCTATAAAAAAGGAGGGACATAGAAAGAGGTTGGGGGAGGGAAATAAAGTTTTCCCCCCCTTCAGCAAAGCGTGAGCAGTGTTCTCTCATTGTGCCAAGTCCTCACGTGTGTGCTCTCCGTCAACCCTCGAGCGCTGCCTGAAAGAGTCAACACACCCCTCCCCCCCTTTTTCTGCCTCACACACAAGCGCTTCATAAAGACATCATGAGCCCGGATGCCCGTTCACCCTCTCTGTTTGCCGTTTGATCCCTTTCTTTAAATTTTCTTTTTGGTCAAATCTTGCGCTCTCTTCGTTACTCTCTTACACTGTGTCTGTCTGCTTCCTCGCTCTCTGTTAGCTGGTTTCAAATACCTTCCTGAGCCTCGAGTCTTCAGTTTAGCTGCAGTTAGCAAAGTCAAAAATAGATGCCATCTTCTATGCCCTCTTTATTTCAGGCGCCAGCCGCACGGAGACGAAAACGATTCTATTTCAGTGAAGTTTATGGTTTACACGGCTTCATATCAAGGAATCTGTCCACACAAAAACCCCTAAAAACATTGGAATGTGCAATATGTGCCTGGCCTCTGTGGGGCGCTGTAATGCTGGCATCAAAACGGAGAAGAAGACATAGAGGCGTCAAAAAAGAAGCCAGACATCTTATAAAACATTCCTGAATGAATAACTGAACATCTTTCCGGTGACATGCAATAACACACAAATGCATCCACACTTACAGTCGATCTGCAGGTAAATGGATCCTCTCAGAGCTTCGCAGCGCTATAAAGTGTGAGCTCATATGCGGGAGTTTTACAACTTACCGAACAAGGTGATTAGTGTTTGCTGTAAATCTGGAGATAAATGTAAACAATGTATGGCTCTCGGAGGGCTGTCACATAAATCACCACAAGACCTCCCAAAGTTACTCCTCCTTCTGTCTTGAGAACAGTTATTAGCCCTCGCGATCCTCCCCATCTCCCCCAGAAGCACTTGACCAGCTCAGGTAGCAGGGAAAAAGCCCCCCCCACGCCACCCCCTCCTCAAATTATCGCTTCTTTCATAACGAGCTGAGGCTTTGAAGTGCCACATCCTCCCCCCCAACATGTTTCCTTCATGCAAATCTCCACCAACACAAGCCTGCAGGGCAGCAGACTGTCTGGCTCGTTTACTCGCCAGCAGATTATTAGGCAGGCGCATGCTGCGACAAATTTCCTCACCTTGGATCTTTGTTGTCTGTGTGCTACCCTGTAATTTAAAATGGCTGAGCGTTGGTCTCCTCGCAGCTTGTCTCCTCTAAAACTAAAGAAACATTTGCTTATTTTCTTTGATCGGAGATCTTCTTGAAAAGGTGAATTCCTTCGAAACTCCTAATCTACTCGTCTCGTCCGTCATCCGACAAGTTTACACCATGAATCAACTCTCGCGAGGCGAAAAGACTCCAACAGCTTTGTTTACTCTCTTTGTGTAATTACTCTATTTAATCATCCAATTGAACATTACTGACTCTGCTGCAACCAAACGGAGCAGATTGAGAAACATTAAACATTGTTTTTGTGAGACACAAAGTGTTTTTCTTTAAAAAATGATTTGTAATTCCTTGATTGAAAACACCAACGTGTGATCAATTTTAGTCTCCGTGTGAAATAACACAGATTGTCACTGACCTTTGTGTTTATGTGCTGCACTTGTTGGCGTCTTCTCCACATTTATGACGCGGTACGCATCCTTTTTAGATAAAAGCCTCTCAAATTAGATTTAGCTTTGTTGTGAAAAAGTAGAAAAATGTAAAAAAGATACAAAAAGCAAAGGGGACTTTACAAAATAAATTGATGAAATACATAAATATGTATTTTTATTATTGGTTAGTTGTATTTTAGTTCTAACTCATCCTTCACGTGAGAGTACGTTTGCAGGAAATTAATGTATGCCAAGTCCCACAAAGTAATGAAAACACAGCTGGCCGTGTGCATGCGTGTGTTTGTGTGTGTCTGTGTGTGGTGAAATACTGACGGCGGCGGGGGGGGGTTATTAGGCAAGAGCAAGAGGGCACATGTCATGGCTTGTTAGAAATGCTTCTGGGTCACACGGTAACCTCCTGCTGCAGTGACTGTTATTTTTTAGTACCTTAAGGGAAGGCACGTGAGGAAAGTGCTCGTCGTACCTCGATCGTAGTTGTAGTGGCAGAAGTCGACGTTTTGTAACTCTGCTATTTGATCCCGGTTCTGTTTGCTTAGAGAAGCGCATAGAAACGAACGGTTGTTCAGCACCTGTGCACACACATTGAACCGTGTGTGTATTTAGATAACCTTCTGTGCGCTTGACTGTGTGTGTGTGTGTGTGTGTGTGTGTGTGTGCATTCGAGGGTCTGAGTGTTTCAGGAGAACTTTATTTGCCAGGTGAACTCTGGAGGAAGCCGCACAGGTTGAAGACAGATAAGAGTTACAAGTGTGGCCCAGTTTGAAGACTGAAAACGGCACTTTGAATGGGGACGCTTCCTGTCCACACGAACAACAGCTCCAGTTTGTTTACCAACCTAAAAAAAATCCTCATTCATGTCAGAATTTAATGAATTATGAATGCTTTCTCACGGGGGGATAAAAGTATCCCACTTTATTGTAAACATCACCAGTAGACTCGACAAAACACAACAAACGAATGTATTTTCAAGGACGTGAAGAGAAGTCAGAAGTATATCTTGGTTAGATGCAAAGCTTCTTGTATGTTCACAATAAAATACATCAAATTTGATGGCCCATCTATTGGCCAATAAGGACATTTCAGCATCTGTGTCTGACATGTCGGGTCTTTTTCTGCGTTTTCCTCAGGCGGCCGCATCAACAGCAGGGACGTGTGGATGTACAACTCCCAGCTCAACCTGTGGATCAGAGTGGCTTCACTCAACAAAGGTCGCTGGAGACACAAGATGGGCGTCCTGCTGGGGAAGGTGAGGAGAGACCGCCCGCCAAAATAAACACCTGTACTTTGATTTTTTTGGGCGACTCAGATTACAAAGCAAAGACGTCTATTCAGACCCTCAAGAGGACTCTGGGACCACTTTCCTGGAAAGAACAATACATTCGTTTGTGTCACTTCTTTAGGTCACTCGCAACTCAATTACCTCACATTTTTAGCATTTTGGAAAGAGTCCGAACATCTGTAATCAGGTACATCTGTTGTTTTGTTTGTTTTTCAACTGGTTTGAGTGAAAGTATGGAAATACTTAAGTCCAAGTCCAAAATCTTATCAAAAACATTCGTTGAGTAAACACACTGACAACAAAAATACAGATCAAAGTTTTCAGCTTGTTTACATGCAGTTACTTTGGATTTTAAAAGTAACAAAGTAGGATTTCGAGTATATGGAGGGAACTGTTTGGACATATAAGAGAAGTCGGCAAGAAGTACAAGTACCACCTCTTTACTTGAAGTAATATGTATATTTCTAAATTGTTTTCGCCTCTTCTCTTCAGATAGTCTCTCCAACATGTCTCAACGAAACCCCGTTTTTATGATCAGAAGGTGTAAAAATCTTCTTGAAGACACGACTTGTCCCGTCGCATCTAAAAGTCCTAAAACTGAGATCTGGCACCAGATTGGTAACGAAATGTAAGCGGGACTCCGTCCGCATGTAAACTGATCAGTAATCCTCGTTGCTGAGTGGTTACTATTTGCTCTCTTTCATAGAGAGCAGGTGGACATTCTTCTTTGGGAGCAGCGAGAGTTTTGTGGATCTGTGCCAGCAGCTCACACCTCCGAGAGAAGGACTCGACCGGTGTCGAGTTTCACCTGCTGCTCCGCAGAATCACTTGAGCCCAGAGTGGCCAAACATAGCAGAGAGAGAGAGAGAGAGCCTGTAAACACACGCTGGGCTTTTATATGCACTCCACAGTCTGCGCACTCTCTTTAATTTGGGACCAAAATGTTATAGCAAAGGAAGCACGCACTCTCACCAACATGCAGAAACGGAGGCCTTCAAAATAAAAGCAGTTATGTAGGTCAGCTCTTAGTGTCTCGAAAGTGATGTTCTGAATGTTGCAGCAGGTAATCGTAGCACCTGAGCGTCTTTTTGTCATATGCAGAGATGGTTTAGCCCCACTCTCATAATAAACTTGAAGAACATGGAAAAGGAGTACAAGTACTTTCACAAAGTGTTAGCCTGAAGTGCAACTTTATTTACTCTCTCACAGAGGGTATGAGTCATGACTCAGGGTGGAGAGCTCATCATCTTCAGCCTTGGAGCAAACATCCTCGTACTGTTTTTTCTTCTTTTTTTTCCAAATCTTGGTTTTAACCTTGAGACTTAAGTAACAGATTACAGATTACTGGTACTTCTTTTGTGTATTTTTGACACCTCGGGCAGGGCGGTTCCTTCCTTTGTAATTTTAGGAGACCTTGGTAGTCCCAGACACACGCTGGGAAACACTCTTCTTCTTCACTTCCTGGAAAATCCTCTTTTTGTTGCTTTTTGTCCAGAAAATTTGCTTTGGAGCTCGATAGATTTGTATAGGTGGGAAAAAAAATCATGTTACAATGTAACTACGACTTTTCCTCAGAGAAGAGCAAATTTTATTGAAGTGTTTGTAGCCACAATACAACTTGGCCACTCATGACGATCATAGTACTTCAGTACTTCACATCTGGTTTTGCACCAGTCCATATTGGATTTGCTTCAACTTCTAATCTTCCTCTGTTACTTCGCATTCTCACCACAGCAAAAGCACACGCATTCAGTTGTTCTACTCGGTGACTCTCCACAACAGAGCGAGCACTAATCCTTCCGACGGTCACACTGTGGCTATAAAAGTCAGTAATTAACTCCAAGGTGAGTCATGTACAGAGGTTTGGTGAAAACAAGTGGACGGGTACAACTCCTGTGGATTGAAACTATAAAGAATCAAGAATTTAAGATTTAGACGCAATGACCGGTAACTGTGTGGCCACTCACGCGAATGTCATTCCATCCTGGAAATTACATCAGTGATGGGAAATTTTGCCTTATTTGTGGCGTCATTATGTAGTTAATGCCTAAATAAGGCACAAAGCTTTTGAATTTTGCAGCTCAGGTTTTACACAACAAACACCTTTTAAGTTGTTGCAAGGTGGGATCACCATGAAGTTACTTCCACTGCAGAGTGTGTGTGTTTTTGAAAAGAGCTTCAAATTTCGAGCCTGATTGTTTCCTTTTGCAAGCGAATCTGGCTTTCGCTGGTATTTTTTTTTCCCTCTTCATTTCGTCGGAAAGGTTAAGAAACACGCTTTCGAGGAATGCAGCTTATCTTCACAGTCGCATTCTACAACTATATCCCACCAAAACATAGTGTTCTTCGGTATTTTTTTAAAATGCAAATCGCTGTAGCATTTCGAGTTCCTTCTCCTCCTCCTCAGCCTCTACCCGGTCATTTCCTCTTTCAGCCTGTAATTTCCTCTTCAGGAGAACGCTGCTGATCCTCCAGTTCCAGTGAAACAATACTGTAAACAAGCTTTTGTTGCAAGCAAGTATGCACTATCGTACAATTCTTGAGAAGAACATGATCAGCTGTCTCTTTCCAAGTAATCTGCATCTTGAGAGAAGATGACAGATCATCTTCCAGCGAACACACACCTGCATGCTACTGTACATGTGCAGACCTGATGTGTATACTGAGCGGGAACTTTGCGTGAGCCTTAAACTTTTCCTCGTCCGAGATACCGAACAGCACCACACAAAGATCTCCTGCAGTCTGTGATGTCCTGTCGGATTGGTCTCTTTTCCACCGACTGTGTGCTAAAATAGGTCACCGCTTGTTTTCCTCCCGCTGTTATGGCTGCACATGGTGACGGCTGTTCTCACCTATCAAAACGTATCTCTCTCTCTCTCTCTCTCTCTGAAGTCACTCGTGTCTCTCGCTCCCTCCTGATCACTCCTTCTCACCTCTCTGCACGCTGAGGAAGCAGTTAGTCATCAGCTGACTGCCGCTCCTTCAGCGAGGCTGTAAAAAAAGACGCGGCTGAGCTTGTTCAGCAGCGGGCTCGGAACCATGTTTGGCTTGGAGCCTACGTGACAGTTGCATACATCAAGTCATGGGTACATGCAAGCATCACCAAGCTCATGCGAAAAGTGTCACTGAATATTGATGGACTTACATGTTCATGATCCATTAAAATCTCATGCACAGTTTGAAACCTGCTCATCCATTTGGTACTCTACCGATCAATTTTGTTTGTGTTGTGTTGATTATATGGAAGACAGAAGATAGCTCGGTTAAAGGAGGAATTTTGTCGAGATACGTTTGCTTTGTATACATGTAAGAAACAAGGGAACTCGTTCACCAGGTCCATTTCTTTGGAAGAGTTTGATCTGTTTGATCTCATTCTTCCTCAATTTCATCTGGAC
>JASSRZ010000042.1:868254-897390 GCA_032164315.1 Malacoctenus gilli | reverse complement strand
CCCCCCCCCCCCCCCCCCCCCCCCCCCCCCCCCCGGGAACCGTTCAGAGTGGCAGCACAAAGGGGATCCTTGTGTCTGTCGCGCTCCAGGAATGCACAGTGAGCTGTCAGAAGCGGCTGCGCGGCGATGCCTACAAAAACATCTGGGCGATTGTTGGTCCGAAGGCGTCCTCCAGGCATTTTTTCCTGGAGTTCACTGTCAGGTCTTAACGAAGAGCAAAGGGGCCCGAAGGGGAAACATCCACGCGCCCGTGCAGGGTTACGATGTGAGGGGAACTCGGGGGGGCCAACAAGAAGGGCTGAGTAGGTGCGAGGCAAAAAAAGAGTGCGAGTAAATTGTGAAAGAGAGCGAGAGAGAGTTTGTGTGAGTGCGTCTGTGATTTCAATGAGTATTTACCCAGAATGGGACAGAAGAAAAACTGTCCCGTTGTGCTGATTTATTGACTTTTATTATTGGTTATGTTAGAGGCTTCACGTATTGTTTTCTATTGATAAGATTACACAACGTTCTTGTGTCTGCTCTGGTTTTATTTTCGTGTTGTGGGACTGTGTGCGTGTGTGTGTGTGTTGCTGACCTTTTTAGATTCCAACAAGCAGATGATGTGTCTCTGAATAAACCCTGAAGTTGTTAAAGTGAGTGCCTTTTGAAATCAAAGAAAATGTCCCGAAGATCATTTTAATAAAACACATCAGCTGTGCCTTTTTCCCAGATGGGACCTTTAACGTGGTAATCCCACGTTTGCCAAATTAGAGAAAAAGTGGTTTATCATAAGAAGTGGGATCATTTCGATAAAGAAACCTAATTCACTGTGTGTGTGATGTGATACTTCAACACCACTTTCTACTCTGAATCTCTCTGTGACTCTGCGAGAAAGTTTTGGGTTTGTGTAAACTGCAGTATGTTGAAATGTAACGGTTGACTTTTGTATGAGAAACATCAATAAAGCTTTTCATTCTGTACCAAAAAAACTGCCCCGTGTCATTTGAGAAACGTGGTTTATATCAGATGTTCAAGCATGCTTTTATTTTCAGTCATTTGAGGGTTTTTTTTCTTGTTTTTTTGCATGTTGTCATGAGTGAAATCATAAAACGACATTGCATTATTATTACTTACTTTGAGATCTTATAATACTAGTTAAAAGATCGTAAATCATGAAGGACAAATAATTAGTTATCTTATCATAACACATTTGAGGTGTGAATCATCTTCATGTTCGTTTTATTCTGAAACTTCAACGATAGATCCTTATTAAAAATGGAAAAGCCAGTTTTTCCAACAGCTCTCTTCGTGAACATGGTGCGTGAATCCGAAGTGAATATTAGCTGATATTCTGCCTTGAAGGGGCACCAGCACAGGGCGTCAGCATTAACAAGATTTATTTGCGTTACAGAACTCACATAACTGAATAAAGATGCCACAGATTCTTTGGAAACGACCAACAGGAAGAAGTACGATGTGCGATGTTAATGAACTTGTTGCACTCTTGTGCCATGCGGCTGCTAACTCTTCAAATCATCAGGGGGAATAAATCAGTCATGCCGCCGACGGCTTAATGAGCCATTGTGTCAAAACAAGGAGACAGTGTACGAAACCAGCCGCGCCGCTTCGAGTGGGATTGAGCAACATGTGCCGCAAAGAAAGAAAAGAGCTGGACCACTTTGTTACCAGTGCTGCATGTGATTTCTAAACTTTATACGAGGGTTTCGTCTGATCCAACCACAAGTGTTCTTGTCACTGAACACAAGCGCCAAGCATGCAAAGAATTCATATAGGACTTTTTTCTTGGGACTTTCTGCAGGAAGACTCATGAAAAATGTCTGTCACACTTGCAGATGTAAAAAAAAAACAAGCTGTCAATCAGAGCTTACGTCTGTGTATGACCTAAGACATTTAGCACGGCCTGCATGCGTTCACCTCACACCCACACTCTTCTTGGCGAAGACCCCAGCAGGCATAATTGATGAGAAATAACTGACACTGCAGTGCTCAGCGCCGTCAAAGGGCCTGAATGATTCGGTTCGAGGGAAACAGCAGGTTTCATCGCACGCGTCTGACCTTGATTTGAATGGGAGAGCCTCGGAGAAACGTTGCCTCTCCTGGTGATGTCCGCTGACATTCTGCAGGCCAGGAAACTATGCAACGCCTGTGAAGTAACTCCTGACACAAGAGTAAATTTACAAACACAGTGGACAATGTTAACACTGTAAAAAAAATTGTCTCAAAACTATACAGCTGGATAGAACATTTTATTACATAGGAGCTTCATTATTGCTTGTTATCACTACTTAATAGTTTCATAAAATGCTTCAAGCTACCGTGAATCACTAACTGATAATTCAGCCAGTGTTTGAGGTAAATATTTTGAGGAACATTTGAGAGGAATTCCCTAAAACTACTCAAACTGATCCTGATTATCCGAATTGTCACCCATCCTCTGGCTGCCGTTCTTCTCCGTCATGGTATGCAACCTGGCAGATCGCATGTCAGCAGCAGGTATTTCTCTAGAAGTCACATAGCATGTACTTGGTCGTCCATCATGAAGTCATAACTAGGCTTTTGCCTCGTCACGTTACAACAAGAATGTCCGTGGAATCTGTTCTTGAGAAATTATCAGAAGCTACAATAAAGTTTTATCCGGTGACAGATAAGCAGCAGGTCTGGACGAGGAAACAATAACTGTCTTCCTTATGTGTGTGGTTTGAAATTTTAGAAGAGAGGAAATGTTTCTATCTTATGTGATTTCTGAATAGTTCACTGTTCTTTGTGATCTTTCTGTCTTGTCCAAAACTAGATGGAAGAAAAACATAGCAAATTTTTCAAATAATCCAAAATAACCTAATGATTTCACAACTGTGAAAAGAAGCACGATCCCAAAAGATGTCATCAGGAGAAGAAAAAGACAAAGGAATCAATCAAACTCAATGTCAAATTGAGTGAAAACATATTTGATTTTATTATCATTTTCTTAATCTTAACATATGTGTTAATTTATTTGGTTTTCATTTCAGAATAATGGCAGTGAAATTCTCTCTGGCTGAGATTAAGACAAAAACAAATGTATTTATTCGAATAATGCACGATTAGGGCGCGAAAAATCTGCCTTTGAAGTGTTGCTTTATGTCCTAAACGGTGTGATCGTCTCTGCAGAACAGCGGCCCCTTGCGGCCGTGCCACCGAGGCGCACGCTAACTGTTTACTGTTTGGCTCGCTTCCCCAGTCCAGTCCAGAGAGTTTAGCTTCACTGGGAGCTGTGAGAGGGTGAACACGTCAAAAACCCGCAGAAGATATGCTCACACTGAATTAAAGCACACCTCTTTCAGAGAAACGTTGCGCCACAGCGCAGAATTACTCCAGTAAGTTGGCGTTTTAACGCAAACTCCATCGGCTGTCTCGAACTAAATGCTAGCTTTAGCTAAACTAGCCTGTGCATGCTAGTGTGACAGATTTAGCGAAGCAGGCGCAGCTACAGTAAACACGGAGGTCTTTAGATATAACGCGGCTGTCTGGTATGCATCATTTGTTTATGACGCCGACGACTTTGTAGGTTTAGTTTTCATTTTCTCTTGAATAACAGCTAAGCAGGTCATAAACGTAGTTAGCAACAACGTTAGCTGTGTTTGAGCTACACTTGTTAGCCAGCTAATTGACTCTTGAGTGCTCTCCCCACATGTTTGACGTTCGTTTTTTTTATCCCTCACAAACAGTCATGTCGGGAATTAAACGGAAAATAGAGGACAACGACCCGGACTATGAGGACGTGTCTCAGGTCCAAAGTAACAAGAGAAACAAAGCTGCTGAGCATAATGGTGAGTTGATGCTTGCAGTCAGAAGTCAACAGTCACACGTTGTTTTTTTTATCCTCTCGTATGTATTTTTTTCCCCAGCTCGGGAAGCGACAGTGCAGAAAATCGAGACCATTATCAGGGAGCAGTTTTCTCTGGAGATGAAGAACAAGGAGCACGAGATAGACGTGATCAGTCAGGTACCAGAATGATGGACATGTCTTCCTGCTCAGGGATCTGGACACCTGTCACTCACACCTTCACAAATACACAACAATAATTAATCAACTACTGACCTTGATCAATTTTATAAACGTTGCTACACCCTCTTCATCAACAAAGCTTTCAAATATCAGGGTTTTCCATTTATGATCACAGGATGACATTCAGAGGATTTATTACGTGTATTACAGTGTAATATGCTTTGCTTTTTAATATGCATGTTTTTATTATTTTTTTCTTTGTCTTTTAGCGACTCAATGAAGCCAGGAGGATGATGGACAAGTTGCGGGCATGCATCGTGGCCAACTACTATGCCAACGCGGGAATTTCAAAGTTACCAGAGGTAACATCAGAGATGTTCTTGTGCAGATTGCTCTCAGATGCATTCAAGGTTGTGTAGTTTTATTGCTACAGCTTTCAGTGTTTCTCTCTCCATTCCAGCACTCCTCCAAGAGTGACCCGGCCGTGCTGAACCATCCGGCCATCCGCCGGTTCCTCGAATCGCCGTCTCGTTCGTCCTCCCCTCTCAACCAGGGCTCCGAGACGCCGTCTCTAGTCCACTCCGAGTCGGAGTCCCTGTCCCAGCAGGGAGATGGAGCCGAGCGGAATGGAGAAGGCGCGTGGAGGGAGGACGGCGGCAGACAGGAGCGCAGACCGGGTCGCAACACGGGGAAGGTGAGTTCATTTACCGACCGTGACAAATATATCGACGACAAGATATGATCGGTCATCAAACCTGATGTTTTCCCAATTGTTGTGCTGCAGGACACGTTTGGGGTGCCAGTGTCGGAGCACAGGGTGACCTACCACACCACTGGAGATGAAGCCTCGAGACTTTATGCCAAGAAGACGATCGTGGTGGGGAATGTTTCCAAGTAAGTGACCAAACGATGCTTGAAAGTAACTCTGTAATTTTTGCACTTGGTATGCTGCTGAGCTGGTTCTTCTGATTGAGAGGTCAGAAGACTTTGACTCTTTTTTTTAGCGAGAAAATGTCAGTGATCGAGTAAATACACGAATAACAAATTGTCAAAAACTGTGTAATTACACGTTAGGTAAGTGAATGAAAACATGAAGGCGACTCAGTGAAAAAAAACACAGTCATAAACACTATTTGTTTTTATAAAAAATAACTGTTGAACGTCAGCAAAACTTTCCGTTAGAGGGCCAGTTTTTATGATCTAAAACACTTTTTTCCCCCCTTAACTGTGCACTCGAGGGACGAGCCATGTGGCGCTTTTCTACAAGCCCGGTCTCGAAAAAAGAGGGAAAATACTCCTTTTTTTCACCCTCATGTTTTTCCTCTGGGCCACAGTTGAAGTGGGAGTTTTAACAGTTCCTACAGACTCCTGGCTTCGGCGCTCAAACAAAACACAGTATTTTTTTCAAAAATTGATTGGCACTTCCAAGTATCTCATGGCCGACTGAATTGTCCTGGGGGCGAAACAGGATTGTCATCCATCATGGTGCAGGGGAAAAAAACAACTTCAAAATTGGGGAATGTGTGAAAGTCACATGAACGGTCAGACGCTGGTTTGAGAATCCCGACTTGAAACATTAGTGTCTTTGGGAAGATGTGTCTATGTTTCTATCAGATGTTGCGTTTAGTTTTGCACCAAATTTGTGCGTTTCAGCCCTTAAAGTGTCACTTGATTTCTCATTCTACCTCCTGAAGAGCTTTTTACAAAACAACCTGTTTACAGTCTCTTAGTCTCCCCTGATTTACACCCGTCTTTGTTTGACTGTTTGCGCAACGTTACTCCTCCTTGTCTAACCGTCTTTCCCGCATAAATTCGTATACATTAGATCCAGTGTTAACCCCAAGCTCGCGTTTCACTGCCTGTGGCTGTTTTTCCTTTTTTTGTTTCACTCCCAGGTACATTCCTCCTGACAAGCGGGAGGAAAACGATCAGTCCACCCACAAGTGGATGGTCTACGTCAGAGGCTCGCGGAGAGAACCGAGCATCGACCACTTTGTGAAAAAAGTCTGGTTCTTCTTGCATCCCAGCTACAAACCCAACGACTTGGTGGAAGTCAGGTTTGTCCCGAGCTTGTTGTGAACATTCAGAAAATCATTTCATGTGGAAAGCACTCATAAAGCACAGGCAGGCAGGTCTGCTCCTCCGCCCCCTCCTGGTATAAAAGCCATCACTTGCATGCTGTTTTATGTGGTTTTCCTCAGGCGTAAATACAAATACTGAGGAAGAAACCTGTTCCCTCTATTGTGTCGTGCATAGACATAATATTTACTTTTTATCCGATATTATTGTTCCAGGTTGGCTTCACCTCTGGCTGTGTCGCTTCTCCTCTAACTGAACGATGTCAGGAAATAGCTTTGAACAGTAACACTTACAAAAGAAGCTGCCCGTCATCATTAGCCTGCTGGTGATTGAGGGCAATTCAAGATCAACTTGTTCCCTGATAAGCACATTATGTTCAGTCCTAAATAGACTGTTGTGGGAATTATTCAGTGCACAGCGCCCCCTTGTGCACGTTCTGTGAAACTGCCCTCCTGGCTTCATCTGTCATCCAACCACCTTCTCTACAGCTTTATCCAACTCAGCGTTGGTGGAGACAAAGACAGAGACACACATTCACACCTGTTGACGTTTTACGGCCGTCATTTGACCGGCATGACTCTACATGACTTGAGAGCGCTTCCCTTGGCTCTGTTGTCTGTTCGCTGATACTTTTTTGGGGACCTCCCTCGCTGGGCTGAAAGGGGGCGTCGCTTTGTCGGATGGTTGTTTGTGTGTTTTGATGAAGCGTGGCTGCAAGCGACAGGCGCCTCCTTAACTCAAACGTTTATCATACACAAAGTGCTTGATCCACTTTTCACCGTGATTACTTTCACAATGTTCTTGTACCCTCGTGAAGTGTGACCACGATGTCAGTTGGTTTCGCGTGACCTAGATTGCAACTTAAGCTTTCACATTGACGCGCTCCGACCAAAACGCAAAGTAGGTCAACCTAAAGGCAGCCTGAGAGAAAAACTCCTAAATATAGTGTTGCTGGTGCTTCTATATTTATAAACCCACTTGTAAAAGAAACCAAAAAACAGCGCAATCACTTTGCAGATCGAACACAACCTGAAATGACATCATTTACTGCTTGAGTCAGACAAAGAAGTCAACATCAGCATGACTAATGGTGGCCACACCTATCTCTCACACGCACCCTGGCCGGCCTTCCCCTCCAGCACTGAGGTGTGTATGGCTCCTCGTCACATGGCTATTACTCAGGAATCATCTATAAGGCAAAACAACTTCTGTGGCCTTGAATTGCCTAATTTTCTTGCATTATCCGCTCAGGAAAACGACAGAGGCTTCCAGTTTGCCCCGTGGCTTCTGAATAAATGATCTTGCTCGTCAGTCAGCAGTCCTTATCCTGAGCTGTAGCCTCCTGGCTGTTTGAGCTGACAAAGCGCTCCCTGTTGCTGTTGGTGCAGCTCATAAGCTCCCCTCTTGACTGACTCGAGTGTTCATTCGTTGTGAACCACCCCCCCCCACCCCCCCACGAGCTCTCTGCTGACTCTCCGCACAAGTTTGAATGTAGATGAGGAAGGGATGAAAAAAAAAACAAGTGCACCACTTTGGAAGCTGCACACACACATACGCTTCTTTTCTGAGCACATACACACACACACAGTGGTGAGTGCGGTTCCGATCAGCATTTTACATGATGGGCTTAAACCCCCCCCCAGCTTCAAAAGGGGGGGATAATGAGTCCTTCAAGTCATTGATTACTCCACATAAACTGATTCCTGATTAGGAGACAGTGAAGTCATGGAGACATTGTGATACACACACTGTAGATTTCTTCATATTTGACACCAATGACGTTACATAAAGCTCTTTTTTATTTAATGGTGTGTTCGCAGCGAGCCTCCCTTTCATTTGACACGCCGCGGTTGGGGCGAGTTTCCTGTGAGGATCCAGATCCACTTCAAAGACCCTCGCAACAAACGTATCGACATCATCCACCAGCTGAAGGTCAGACCGCATCACTGAGACCGAGCCGGCTTCCGTGTGCAGAATAGAAACGCGACAAGCCGTTTTGATCGACCCTTTTAAACTTTCGCTAAAGGTTCATGATGTACTTTTCTGCTTTCAGTCACTCCTTCACAAGTGAATTGTGCAAGATGTGTAACTGTAACGACTACACTGCATAAAGAACAGATTCTTAGCAGAGTAATCGTTGTTTCGCAAGTCTTCATTGTTAAAAAGTGTTGCTGGGAAAGACAGAATGTCAAGTAACTGTAGCAGCACTTACAGTAGTAACCAGGAGCCATTATTTTTCAATGCTACCTTCAATAACTTGTGCGACAGTGGCTGTGACTGAGTAGTCCAGGTCATCTTTGTTGTGCTGCTTAAAGTTGATGATAGAGTTGTTTTTCTCTCCCCATAGTTGGACAGAACATATACCGGCCTCCAAACGCTAGGGGCAGAAACTGTAAGTCATAAATATTGACTGTGTTTTCCCGCTATGACTCTTGCCCTCAGTTTTCGCTCTGACGGTGAGCCGTATTTCTTCCAGGTGGTTGACGTGGAGCTCCACAGGGACTCTCTTGGGGAGGACTACATCCCTCAGCCTTCTTCCTCCAAGGTGACTCACAGAGCTGCCAGCCCCGTGTCGGCTACCTCACAGGCCCAGGCCTTCGGACGCTCGGGTTCTCCCATCGCACACGACGCCAGTGGAGAGAAAGGTGCCCTGAAATAACTGTTAACCCATTTAAATGCAACCTCGAAAAGGTGGTGTAAAAACTGTTTCCTAGAAGTGGGAGTATTTATGCATTATCCTTCACAAGATCCCTGTTTCATCTGCAAAATATCAAATGTCATCTTTTAGACAGGAAATAGTCACAAAGTAGTGTTTATTTTAACCCTCAAAAATAACTACGAGATACACACAGACTGGCTGCAGTTTAGTGAGTCTACGGGGGCAGAAACAAAGTTTTAGAGCAAAGGAGTAACACAAAGGACGAGTTAAGTGAAAGTCTGAGAAGCTGTTGCACTTTTCTTCCTTGGAATCAGATTTAACCACTATCGTCTCACCTCAATCTTGTTTTTGGTGGATGGAAGTGGACAGCTGATCTGATCACATGTGAAACCATGCGACAGGCCGTGATTATTATTCTTCCATCTCAAGGTTTCATCAAAGCTGAGATGGGGAGGCCGGCGGGTGGCCACGGTGCAGGCCTCGCTGCCGGCGAACGCACTCCGACACGACCCAAAGCTGGCGACAGGGTCACTCTGGGTTCCCATGGCAACTCTGCCTTCCAGCCTATCACGTCCAGCTGTAAGATTGTGCCCCAAGGACAGCCACCGAGTCCTGCTGAGTCTCCCGGGAAGTCGTTCCAGCCAATCACCATGAGCTGTAAAATTGTTTCAGGTAATTTACTCCGGCCAGGCTTCATTTCACATCATTTCTGGGGACTTTTTTTTTCTCTTACCTCCGTTTGACCTCAAAACTTGAAGCATTTTAAAGCAAAAGTTAGAAAAAATATAATCAGTAATATTTTACTTCAGTTTTATTCTACAACATTCTATAACATTTTTTCGATCCTAACACCTGTTTTTATTCTCCCTCACAGGGTCACCCATCTCCACCCCGAGCCACTCCCCGCTGCCGCGCACGCCCACCACCTCCAACCCCGCCCACAGCAAGCAGAGCTCTTCCTCTGTGCTCAACAACCCTTACATCATTGTTGACAAACCGGGGCAGGTGATCAGCATGGCTTCCTCCTCTGCTGCCTCCACAGGTACACACCTCCCACTCAGAGTCAAAGTGCTGCTTGAAATCGGAAGTGGAGCTGCAGCCAAATTGAGAAGCAACGTCTGAGTTGCCCACATACAGTATGAAAAAAAGCCTTGTTAAGAATTCACTCTCGTATATTGCTGGTTAGACCACTTTTTCAGCAGCTCCCAGAATTTCTCTGTCAGCTCTCGGTCCAATTTTTAGCCTCGTTTCATCTCTCATACATTTCTGTCTGGAACCTCTCTTCTGTCTTTCATTCCTGTCCCCGAGCTGCTCTTTTGTTCCCGTGTTTTAACTCCCAAAGTGTGACGTGTGGTGAGCCAGCACGACGGTTTGCTGGATGAGAGGTTACCATGGCGATTGAGAGGCTGTGTGTTTCATGGCCAGATTTGAAGTATACTGGATGAGATCCCGCTCTCAGATCAGGCTTCGCGTGTTGTCCGTGTGTTTCTCTGTGTGTCTGTGAGTGTTGGTTTGCAGTGAGGGTGATTCACAGCCAGATGATACAAGTTTGTAAGTTACTGAAAATGAGGACAGGTTTTGTTACTCGTCCTCCAAAAAACGTGGAGTTAGCTCACCAAAAAATGGAAAGCATGAAGGCTCCATCCACACAGTGATGATTTGGGCATAACTATCAAGTGTTTTTATTTATTTTGGGCGTTTGGTTCATGCAGTATATAGACACCAGAAATAGTACTGTTTGAGAACAATTCCTTGAGGGGGAATTGTCGAAATAAATCCCCTTCCGTTCTGTATAGATGCTGAAAACTCTGAAACGGCGACGCTGTCACCCCGCATGTTGTGTTTGATTTGTTTACTGTAGCTCCCTCTGTCTTCTTCTCTGTTTTGTGGTACAGTAAAGCACGACATACAGGTGGAACATATATACAACAGGATTTTTCCTGGTTTCTTGTGGATCAGAGTCATCCGACATTTACATCCACTTCCCCATCACAACAGCTTCAGTTCGTATTCCACTTCACAGCTCTTTGCCCAGAGACTGCTCTCTCACACACCCACTCGTCCCCTCCTACACTTCCTCCACAAATGTGCGGCTCAACTGGATGTGGCATCAGGGAGCTGGAGTGCTGCTAAATGATGTTTCATCAAGCTGGATAAGGTTGACGTGGGTGTTGTAGCTGATTCACCGCCATCCTGCAAGTAAACACGTTTTAATGCAGTCGGTAAGGAGCAAAGTTTGACCAGCAGTCAGCTCCGGGAGTGAATCCGGCACAGCCAAACGTGGGCTTCAACACCCACGCTGAGTTGGCCTGACAACAAACTGTCACCTTGTACGACAATGGGCTTGATGCCTGTGGAAAGGTTGACAGAAGCTGCAGTGGCCCGCACTGGCACACTCGTATCTAGCATGACTTATTTAATTCAGATTAGGTTCAGTTCAGTTCTGTTGTTTCGGAAGACAACAGAGAGGTAAAGGAAACAACGCCGAGAAGAATCAGGTACCACCTTGTCTGATTCCGGTTATATAATGGTAAGAAAACAACACAACAAAAATGTAACTGAAAGATAATGATGTTGGTAAATGAAGAGTGTAGGAGGTCCCAACAGATAACTGTGAGATGAAAAGGAGCTTGGGGAAGATTGAGTGAGTTCAAACAAAAGGAGTCTGAGACATGTGCGTCTATTTTACAGGAAGCCCCTCCACCAAACAGTCGGCGGCTCAAGGCGCTCGATCTCCAGCTCCTAAAGTTCACTCGGGCACCTTCCTGTCCTCCGGGGTGAAGGTGAGTTTGTCCTTCGAACCTTCATCTTTCCCTGCACCGATCCGTCCTCAAAGCATTCCGCTCTACCAGTCGTATCTGTATCTTTAACAAAGCCGTGCGGTATTAATAGTAGGCCGGGGTGCTATCTTCAGCAGATGTGAGTGCCTTGGCAGCTATTTAAATGGGACATCATTGTGAAGATGGGGGGAGGGAGTGTGCCTCGCAGGGAGAATGCACGGTTCTGTCGATAGCCTGCTGTAAAACGATCCTGCTCCCACATGCTCACTATCCCATCGTTTCGCAGAGAATGGCTTCGAAATTCACATTTATCACAGTAGGGCTTCACATTGTGCTGTTGCACTGACATACACTGTGCTACTAAAGGACAGTGCAGCCGGAACAGATGGGAAAATATAAAAACTTCCATTTGATGAATAAATTATGATGCTGATTTTTCAAAAAATCTGTTTTAGGCAACCCGTTCTGTCTCTCCGCAGTCTGTAGCCTGCTGAAAATGAACGAGTGCGTCTTCGTTGACAATTGTCATTCGGCGTTCATTTATTCACAAGGCTGTGATATCAGCCACCTCAGGAAGCGTCTCCATCCTCTCACCGTCCCTCTCCTCGTGTTTCAGGTTATTATCAAGCAGGAGCCAGGGGAAGTTTCGACACAGCAACAGCAGATGGTTTCCACAGTAACCAACCAGCAGCAACCTGCTGCTACAGCAGCGCACCAGTTTGTCGCAGTGAAGGGAGGTCACATGATCTCCATGTCGGCTCAGAAGCAGGCCGGAGGGGCCACGGGGGCCGCGACCGGCAAGGTCAGACTTTTCTCAGATGTCTCGGAACGCACCGTCAGGAAAAATTCCACATTATATTGAAGAAGATGTAAATGAGCGTCCAAGCGAGTCCTTGGAAAAACTCCTTTCGTTCTGTCCCTTTTCCTAGATGTTGGGTATTCCTGTGAGCTCGGCACTCCAGTCCTCAGTCAAACAGGTTGCTATTAGTAGTGGACAGATCCTTGTTGCCAAGGGCAACCCCTCCGTCTCCAAGGTGATGGGTGGCAAGCAGGTTTTGGCTCAGGGAGTTGCGAAAGCCATCGTCAGTGGCGCTGGTAGCATCTCTGGCCAGCAGGCTGCCACCAAGGCATCTGGCGGGTCAGGCGGCAAGAGTGGAGGTCAGAGCCTACACACACACACACACACACGTGTAATTTTAGGTCCATAAGTATTAATCCAGTACAGATTAATATTGTTAATCCGTAGAAAATCTGATTCAGTGATTTTATCGTCATGTTCAGAGGATGTTCCTTTCTGTGTGCTTCCCTCAGTGATGGCGACTCTTCAGCTGCCGGCCAACAACTTGGCCAATCTGGCCAATTTGCCCCCCGGCACCAAGCTCTACCTGACCACCAACAGTAAAAACCCTTCGGGAAAAGGAAAGCTGCTGCTCATCCCGCAGGGAGCCATCCTCCGAGCATCCGGCGCAAGTGAGACACGTTGCATCTTTGGTTATAGTTTCTTTAACCTTTCGCCCATCTTTCTTCAAGACCTTTTAGGGGTACGCACTTTCCTCTAAACTCAAGAAAGGAACACGGCCAACATCGGTCGTGTTGAACGCAATTCTGATGCCTCATGAAACCTTTGGTTTTGCAGTTTCTGTTGTTTTTGCTCTCCGGTTCAAAAAGAGATCCGCTCCACTGACCACAAGGTTGCTAATCCTGCGACTAAACGCGGGTTCTTGGCAACTGCGGCCTCTTGGAGCTGCTGATGTGGCTCAGTGCGAACTGAAAGTAATGCTTGATCATGTAGGTGACTCAGTATTCAGGGAGGTTGTCCTCCCAGCATTGACATTTTCCCCTCCGTGCCCGATTTTGCAGAGAGCCGTATTAATAATATTCCTGCTGCAGGCGCCTCGCAAAGTTCAGGGAAAGACTTCCACTTCTGAAGTGACTCCACAACTGGAGGCACGCTGGTGGCAGTTACAGATATTGGCTGCGGCACCGCTGATGCACCATGAGTCAGTCACAGTCGTCTGTTTCGCTCTGCTCAGGCGCATCACAGCGTCGCGGCAGGAAACTGTAGAGCTTCGCTTCAGGATCACAACCCAACTCGGTGGAACTGAAGAAAATGCGCCGTTAAATTTGGATGGCGAATAACGGGAGTGTTTATCTGAGATGAGACTGATGCGTATGTTGCAATGTAGGTCAGCAGTCCCAGAGCAGCTCGTCAGCAGGCACCGGGGGCTCTCAGCACACCTCCTCCTCCTCTTCCTCCTCTTCCAGCAGTCTGCCTTCCAACCTCTCCTACACATCCTACATCCTGAAACAGACCCCACAGGTGGGTAGACGCACTCTTCCTCACGAATATAAACCTTACACGCTTTCATGCTCTGGTGGGAACCTTTCCTGTGTCTGTGAATTCCCTTTTTTTTGTTCGGTTGTTTTCATCACACTGAAGATGCCCCGAACGACATACATTTGTTTTCTCTTCAGCACTCTCACAGAATAAAATCACTCTCAGTTTATCTTCCCCGGCAGCGTCATGAACACCGTTCTTAAATCTCTCAGTGAATCTCAGATTTCGGTATTCTCGGGGAGGTTTAGCCTGACTTGTGCTTAATTAGACACATTCATTATCGCAGCATTGATCCTGCAGTCAGCTTCAGAACACTGCTGTCTGTGCACTTGGCCCCTCGCTGTATAATCAAGGTGTCTGCAGAGGTTTCCACCTACATTCAAACCAAGAATCTCTGCTGGTGTTTTTCCTAAAAGTGATCCATCTTTTCCACACGTTGCGCTCAGCGTATATTGTGTTTCTTTCCCTAAATAGCTTCTGAGCCAGAGTGCATAAAGCCTGAGTGATGAATCAGGCTCAATGTGTCGTTTGATTTTTTTTCTTTGAAAGAAAAAAGGTGGTGCAATAACAGAACTTTGTTTTTTAGCACTGATGCGCAGATGTAGGTTGCTTTTCTATTTCTGAGCCCAAATCTACCTGGTCTCACTGTTGGACTCAGTTTTAGGATGCGGAGCAAATAATCTAACAAATTTATCTTAAACTTTATTTATCTTTCACCTTTTTCCTACTGTTCCAGGGTACGTTTCTGGTTGGGCAGCCATCCCAGGGCTCAGGGAAGCAGGGCAGTTCCAGTTCCTTAGCCTCGTCTCCGTCGTCCCAGCAGGCCATCCGGGTGACGGCTGGACAGAAGGCGGCCATCTTGGCTCAGGTGAATTATGGGAAAATCATCAGTAGCATCTACAAAGTGTCAGTCAAATTCAAAGCCGCTGACGTCCACCGACTCATCTTTTAAGGTGTGAGAGTTTCATGAGAATCGCACTTCGCGGTTTCAGTTGACTCTTTTCAACTCTTCTGACAGCCCTGATTAGTCTTTTTGTCGAAGATCTGATTACACTCGTCTTCTTACCAATGTTATTCTGGAGTCAAGAGTTTACAAATCGAACATGTGAAGGAAACAGATTTCCTGTTAAATTCTGTATCTGGCAACAAAATACGTGTGGATGTGACGAGTGAAGAATCGGGGACTTGGCACTGAGAGAGCAAGCTGATGTTTCACAGAAATATTTATTGACACATAATATTTCGTTCTGCCGTTGCTGAAGGTGTTTTATTGCTCTTTTTCTGTGACTGACAGGTGGTGGGCGGCTCTCAGGGCGCGCAGGTGAAGTTGTCTGACGGTTCTGTGAAGACCGTTACGGCGGCCGGGGCGGGACACTTGTCAAAGCCGGGGACCACCACTCTGAGGATGACAGGCGGAGTCATCACCGCCGCGAGCTCCACCCCCGGCTCCACCAGCTCTGCTGTAGCCGCCAGCCAACAACAGGCCAGTTACAGCCTTCAAATTTTACATCTTTAGTCCAAGTGACAGCTCACTAAAGTTGCTTTAACCGGCCGAAATGACTATTTTTGACATGGAAATTCTTTTATTTTGTTTATTTAATCAGTTTTCAAAGCTGCGTTTTCTGTTGTCTAATTCCTGAACAATAAGAATGTGTGTAATTCTCATTTCTTAGATAACAATGAGCAATATTTTTTGCTGTTATGATGTGACGTTTGCAGATTTATTCAGTGAAGTCCTGAAGATGTTTTCGCACGGGGTCATTCCCAGTTTATGCATTTATTTTGCATATTTGTACAAGTGGGATAGATGCAAATGGAGCAGTTGCCATTGCACTGGGAATACACAGCATGCAGGAGGGCTCCAGAGTGTGCAGCTGCAGCAGCAGTGTCTGTGATATATTTGATGTAACAGCAGTGCGTTTAGGTGCAGAGCCTTCAGCAGTCCATCAGCGGCGGCACTCGGGGTTGTAGCGAATACGGCTTTAGTGGTCAGGCTTCACTAACTTGAAAAATGAAGGAAGGAAACCAAAAAAAAGACTTCATAGAAGCTCCGAAACTCCAAAACGGTTGTGAAGAATACAACCTAGATAAACATTAGGGGGGTGTCCATGTAAAAACATTAGCTGTTGCTTTATGAGGACGATCAGCGAGAGAAATCGACTCTTTTGTCTTTGTGGATTCCATAAAATCAGTGACCTGAGCAGCTCAGCGAGCTGGCAGCGAGCTCTGGAAAACAAACAGCAGCAGGATGAAAGAGAGGCGGCTCGAGCTCATTGAAAAATGATTTTCAAACACTGTCATGCAACAGAAATAAAGAAATAAAGTAATTAGCATATAAAGAACATCTAAGCACTTCACGTCACTGTAACGTGGTGCCGCGTACAATGTTTTTTTAATATCTCTCTTCCAGGCAGTCAAACCTAAGGCCTGCAGCCTGAAACTCGTCCACAAGAGGCAAATTGAATGTTTAAAGTTTTTAATTTCTCAGTAAAACTGTCTGTTGTACCTATTTTGTCCACTGGAGGGGGTGCACAGTAGGCGGTCATAAAGTAGTACAAATGGAGCTTTTCCACTAGCTCCTGCTTGGCTCGACTCTACCTGGTTTTTAGCGTGTTTTAACTAGTGATCGAGCCATCTACCATGAACCTTTTTAGTCCCCTTTTAGACCAGTGTTCCAGTTAAACTGGGGTGAACCAAAAATTTAACATCTTTGATGGCTGATTGGCCAGAGAGTGATGTCACACGACATAGCGAGTTCTTGATAAAAATCAAACGTGTCATTTCGACAAATGCGACCGCATTGGACCAAACTGATTTACTAATTATGCCTTCATTTAACTGGTGTGTTTTCTGTGTCTTTGCAGGCTGCTGATGGAGGTGGGAAGTCCTCCTCTCAGCACCACTCATTACTGGTTGCAGCCAACCAAGCGGCAGTGATCAGCGCGGCGAAGAACGCCAGCGCTGCTGCAAGCGGCAGCGGCAGCCTGTCGAAGGCGGCGGTCGCCTCCCTGGTCAAAGGTGCGAGCAGCTCGGCCGCCATGGCGAAGAGCACCCTGGGTTCGACCGGTTCAGTCGTGACTGTCGCGAAAGGCGTCACCAATGTGCCCGTCGTCAGCATGTCCAAGGGCGCCGGCGTGGGGACGGTGGTGGGCATGCCCAAAAGCAGCGGCACGTCGTTGGTCAGTGCAGGTTCGCTCGTCAGCGGGATAGCCGCCGGGGGAGGAAAGACTGGCGCCTCTCTGTCAGGTGGGTGGAAACATGACCCAGCATGAACCAACTGTTATTGATTCATGTACAGAATGATTAAAACACACATGCAACCTCTGTGCGACTCCTTACATAGAACATAAACTGTGTCTCCTTCAGGTATGCTGAAGATCCACTCTGGAGGGTCCAGCTCCCAGCAAACTGTCCTCACTATACCTGCAAATCAGCTCAAGCAGCTGGGCGTCGGCTCGGGCTCTGGTGGGCTGCAGACGATATTCATGCCTGTTAGTAAAGGTAAGGAGCCATAAATGACCAAGAATGATTAAAAAAATGGTGGATTCCTCTTTGAAAAATTGTGTTTTTGATCTATTTTTGATTTTGAATGGTACAATTCCACTTTTTCAAGTTACGAGTGTTTCAGATTACTTTTTTTGCCACATCAAATTCATACAACTCAAATGAAAATAGAAATATTGGCCAAGACTACTGAGTTTTTAATGGCATTCTTGGAGAAATGCCCATAATCCCTTGTAATTATCTCCCGATTATCCACAGAGGGGAGTTTGAAAAAGTGGCCAAAATATTATGACAGATTTTGAGGAGGAGTTGGCAGTTTCCTATTTGATATAATCTGCTGAAGCGATCCTTCCTGTCTCCAGTTGCCCACTTCAACATGAAACATGCTGTCCCTTGGTTTCGGTATAACTAACTCGCGCTGCAACAGCACAGCTACAGAATAATTCATCACGCTCGGATACGTACTATGGATTGTTTTCTTCCTGTAAAGCCCATCTTCCTCCACTTCCTCCTCCTCCTCCTCCTCTCATTTTTCATCTAACTGCTAAGCCTATTTACCTAATGGCCCATTGATCCATACAAGTATGCATTGTGTGTGTGTGCATTAGTTTCTAAAGGCCCAGTCTCCAGTGTTCCTTCCTCCTCCACCTCCACCACCACCACCACCACCACCACCACCACCCCTGGAGCATCTGGAGCCTCCCCGGGTCCTGCTTGCCAGGCCTCCCCCTCCCTCACCCTGCCTCTGGCACAAGGTGAGAGGGGTCCATCCTCACGCCACCCACCCATTCTCTCATTCCCATCCTTTATTCTTACCAGGTCCCTTCATGTTCCAACAAAGTCTTATAAAATCGATATGTTGCAGAGTTTAGATGTCTTTTGCATTTTTGCATTCAACTTTGTGTTTTTATGTTTCATTTTAAAAATTAAGGAAAGAAACATCTAATTTTTGTCGTAATTTTCCTTCTTAATTAAACTAATCATATATGAGCTGAATAAATGAGCCCCCCCCCTTTCCCATTTCTCTTTGCTGCCACAGTGAAGACAGAGCCAGGTGCGAGCACAGCTGTCACAGCTGGTCCATCCCCCCCGGTGAACGCCCCCACCGCCTCTTCTGTTCACGTCCCCTCGGCTGCTACCACCGTCAAGCAGGAACAAGGGGCAGATAACGCCACGCACGACCTCATTAAGTAAGGACAGGGCTCACTGGTAGCGCTCGTATCACTGTCTCTGGCTTCTTGTCAGGTTTTTGGGAGGACAGCAAATTACAAAGAGTCAGAAAATTGTCGCTGTGTGTTTATATATGTTTTTGACAACCTCTGACAGTCGTTGTTGCCTCTCCCCCCCTGCCAGCACTGAGCACATAGAAACAATGATGCAGCTGCTGACGGCTGTGGTGAAGAAGTTCCCTCTCATTGTGCCTGAGAAGAGTAAGTCCATTAATTTCAAACCACAACTATTAAAAATGGTCTGAAATGTTTCAAAGTTGATGATTATGTCGCATGTCTTTGTTCAGCCGAAGACTCCCATCCGTTTTGTGCCTCTTCAACTGAGCAGTATTATTCCTGGAACATTGGCAAGCGGCGGGCATCAGAGGTGATGTTTTTGTCCTGTTTGATGTTTTAAAAAGTGTTTAAACTCATTCACTCGTGTACAAAGGGGCCATTTGTGACTAAATCAAAAAGCGAGTGGAGGTTTCAAACTCGAGAAAGTTGAGTAAGTTGTGTATTTTAATTATTAGAGAGAATCACGCAGTTTTTCCCTGTTATGAAAATCATTTTGCATGAAAAGACAGAGCAGAGGCCCGTCTTTCCTACAAATACCACCCGTCAGTAATGATAAAGCTGCTAAAAAGACAGAAGAAATGCTTTTTTTCCTCCAAAAAATGTAAGAAAAAATTGCCATTTTTACAGTGTTTTTCTCTGTCAACTATATCTGTAGTTTTCCTTGCCTGAGCTGTCAAGTTATCCTCTCAAAAGTGACGGTAAAATAGCTGTGTATAGCACATTTAACTACTGTGGATAAGGAAGATCCTCCCAGCGGACAAAGGTTTAATTCACCCGCGTGCGAGAGGGCCGGCAACCACAGTCTCCGGGTTCGAGGCTGAGGGCGCCTGTAATGTCGGCCGTTATCTGCCGTGTTTGCAGTTTGGCTGCGTAATCCGTCTTCGCGCCGCACCTCCGCTCGGCGAGCCTTTTCTGCTGGCGTCGCTGCTTTCCGTCGGGTCAGCTGTGTATCTCTCTGCCCGTCATCTCCTCCTAATGGGTTCATCAATAGCTCGTGCAGCGCCATGCCTTCGCAGTCTGTTCTCTTTTTAACGGCTATAAAAGGATCTCAAACGAGCCCAGACGTGGATATTTATATCTCCAGGTCGCTAATTTACTCAGAGGACAGGAGACTCAGAGCCCATCATTGCCCGCTGTGAGGACAGGGACAGATAAACTGTGAAAGCAGCGACACACCAGACAAGAGAACATTTTTTTACTCATATAATGCAGGAATTCTGGGCTGCATTCACACAATGTTGCCACAAATGGTCATTTTCGGGATTTCCCAGATTTTAGTGCGTTTTGTTTACTGGATTCTGTTTCTGTGCAGCTCCAGCGAGCGGTCGCAGTGAAGCGGCTCGTCCAGGATGTGCTGGACCGCTCGCCCCGCCTGCAGGCCCTCACACCACCGAAAACGAGGGAAGTGGTGCAGTGGTGTCGGCAGAGGGGCTACACGCCACCCGACCCCGAGCCCCAGAACAAGAGCGACGGCGAGTCCATCGAGGACATCCTCACACAGATTGATAACGAGCCCGGTGAGTTTCGCTCTGTGTGGAAAAATAAAAAACACTCACTGGCTCCTTTTTTGGGAAAATTCATCGTCTTTTGTCTCCTCAGCAGTGGATCGATATCTCCTCCTCTGTGTTGCATGTGTGGGTGTACTGCTTCTGCAGATACCAGTTGATCCAGTTCTGTGTTTGCGGAGCAGTTGAGTGTGTATGTGTGTGTGCGGTGGCCAGCGTGCACCTTCAGTGTATTTTTGTTGGGCTGCGTCGGCTCATAAACGCCGAGCTCTCATTATTTTCCATCTTTTGTCTCTGAAAAAGAGTGAGAGACGGAGATGCTCGCCTCAGTGAGTCACACACTCGCCTGAGCCAGACATCATCATCATCATCGTTTGTGCTTGCATCCCTTCCCTCCGTCTGGCACAACAATCAGAATACTGAGCCGAGAAAACGAGCAGATAATTAATCTGAGACTGACACAGAACATCGGCATACACGATAATATGAATGCCGAGCTGATAATGCACAATCATGTTATTGTTTCAACTTGCAGAAACCTTCATGAGTTGCTGTGTCTCCTCTAGCGCCCCCTATCTGACCACTGCACGTTGGTCAGGCAGAGTGAGCTGCACAGCAGGAGTGATAACAGATAATGAAAACGCTAAAACGGTGCTCCTTCTGTCTTCTTCTATGCTTTATGGCAAGGTGGAACACCACCTAGAGGCCTGGCATATTCACTGCAGCCTTTGCCGCTTTGGCTGTATTATTCGCTATCCTTCCAGCCAGATAGAGTCATCAGTGGCTTTAGTGGACTGAAGACGGCTGAATATAATCATGTTAAACTTGAAGTTCGACCACATAACTTCCCCAAAATCGTCCTCTGAAATATTCATAACGCATAATCATTTTTGAAACACTCTGAGTAGTTGTAAGGTCCTGAGCCAATCACATTCGGTCTCTCTGTCGCACATGAAGAAGGAAGAATCTGTATTCCGGTGGTGAAGCCGTTTCTGCTCGGCTGCCTGTGAAACGACGTGTTAAATGCGCGCGTGTGCCGGTTTTGCAGAGTGCCCGTCCACCCTCAGCAGCTGCGACGAGCTGGTGCTGCGGCTGGAGCAGATGCAGGCTCTGCTGAAGACCGAGCCGGACGAGGCGGACGATGAGATCGTCGACATCGTCACGGTGACGCCTCCCTGTCAGAAGCTGAAGGTCAAGGAGGAGGAGCAAGAGTCCGACGTGGACCCCAAATTCTTCCTGGGACCCTGCGTGTCAGCTCAGTTTGTCGGTGACACAGCTCAGCAGGTCAGAAACACACATAATAAATACTGACATTACTGACATGTAGCAGTAGCTTAAGATCAGTACAAGGAAAGGCCGAAATAAAGTAACTTATACTGTAAACAGATCTGGTTTCTATTGACTTGGTTTCATTTTTTCGATGTTTGTCTGACGGCGTCTTCGTCGCGTTCCAGATCGGCGTGACCTTTCAGCCCGTGGAGGTGGAGAAGAATGTGTTCGCCCCCGTGGTGGAAGCCATGATTCTGAAGGTCGGTGACCACTCGAGCGAAGCGTGACTAAAGTTTTCGTCATCAAACTCACACATGAACTCGTCCCCACCTCAGCGTAGCCTTGGCTTGACTGGAGTGATGAATATACTACATGTGCGAGTGCTGCGTGGTTCACCTTGTGCTGTGGGTGGAGGAGGAGGAGGAAGGGAGGGAGAGGGGGGGCTTTCTTTGTGACTAATGACGGCTTTGTGTGTGTGTGTGTGTGTGTGTGTGTCCGTGTGTGTGTGTGTGTGTTTTTACACTGCAGGCTACAGAACAGTTTGCCAGTGACGTCCTGAGAGAAGCTCTCGCTGGGGCCTACGCCAAATCCCCTCCGAACAGGTCAGCTTTTTTTTCCCTGCCTTCCTCTCTAACATGCAACCTGCTTAGTGCTCCATTTTTCACTTCATTAATTATATCCACAGCTTGTTCGGCCTCCCATTGTCCGCTTGTCCTAAAGCCTGTTCGAAATATTGAATATTAATTTCTTATGTCATCGCAATTAACTAAACATTTTACAGAGGAAGATGTCTCGATCCAGTTTCAAAGTGTTAAAAATCCAAATAAATTCAATAGAACATTAAATGTTCAATTTGTACTCAGTTTTTTTTCAACCACATTTAATTTTTAAATTTTAGTAGTGATTTTGGTAATCAATTATTAGTTTTTTCCATATCTATTATTACTAATCTACCTTTATTAAAAGAGCATGTCTAAAAACAGTGTTTAAATTAAGCTTTTACAAACAAGAAATTGTGAGTGAGTAAATTGAAAGTATATGAGATGAATAGTTATGTGAGCTAAAGTAATGAAATAAGATAAGTTGGAATATGAGATCAGAAACAGGCGATAAACCAAGTGTCTGAACCTAGTGATTTTTCTCAGAGGCTTCGGATCCCTGGACCCTGATCTCTGTTTTTTGGCCTTTTGGAAGACAGTGTGGCACAAAACTGAGTTATCAGCCCTCTGATGACATCGATTCACATTAAACTCACTGCTGATTACTAAAATGAGCCATTCAGGTCTTTGTGGTGTTAAATAAATTTTCCCTGTTTTTGTTTTCAGGGCGCCAAGGGAGATCACAGCCATGAACATCCACCAGGCGGTCAGCAGCATCCCCACCTGTGACTTTATCACTAACACACACATGGGTTACCTGGCCAAGGACAACTGAGGCATATGGAAACTGTCGCTGACTGGAAGCTCACACACACACAAACACATATACACACACGCCCGCGTGTTGAGAGCGATGAAGACGGTGACGGCTCTGTTGAGTGAATATTTGCACCCAGATGCAGTCACGTTGCCTCAGGTTGTGCATAATGCACTGTATTCATTAACTTTATCGCAGAAGGGCTCCGCTGGCTGCACGAAGCAGCTGCACGAAGACAAGCGGAATAACAAATGTCTCTCATACTCGGGCTGCATCGAGGTGTTTCAGTCCCAGCGCGCGAAGGCAAGCGACGTTCTGGGAGTTCGGTTGTTTGATTTGGTGAGACTCTTTCGCCCTCGTACCTCATCACAAGATTATCGTTTGGATGAAGCGTTTCCTGCGGGCGAAATTCAACCTTACAGCTCTTTAAAGCGTCAAACGACAGCTCGTCCTTTTGTTCGCACATCCTCCAAATGCTCGGTTTATGTTTGGGCATCTGATTGGAAACAAGCATCTGAGCGTCTTCTTTCAGCCAGTGTGCACTTTGGAGGCTGAGCAGGTTTAGCATTTCTTCTTTTCGTGACTTCACAAACACCGTTTGAGGTTTCAGTGTTAATCGGCCAAAGTGATGCTGCTTCCCAGTTGCCTCAATGCTCAGATTCCCTTTTTTTAAACGGACATCCTGAGAAGAATATTGGCTCCTGGTGTTCAGGTTGATCAAAAGTTTGCAAGTCAGACAGAAATAATGCAAGTTTAAGTCCAGCTTTTCTTCTCTTCACTCGGTGCGAGTCTAAATAAGAACATTAAGCTGGAAGATTTGTGGTCATTGAACTGTTCTTTAACTTGTACATGCTGTAAAAGCGACAATGTGAGGCTGCATTTCAAACTGCAACCTAATTTAGTCTCACTTTCCTTGAAAAAACAGGTTGTAGTGTTCCTGTGTATCACAATATTACGAGTCAGCACTTGGAAATCCTGGACGACAATGTTCTTACAAAAGCTGGCTGCAGCGCTCCAGTGTAAACCAACATTGCAAGTTAAATAATGTTGAAAAGTGAAGTTGTTTTTGCGCTAGCGCTTTTCGAATTTCGCGAAAAAAATCTTCTATTGTATTTATCTAACAAGGGAATTTCATTAAATCTGTAGAAAAAAAACATTGACATGTTGGAAAATCATCAGTAAAACAGTTGATATCAGTCACTGTGAGCATGAAACTTTCCGAAGTTGGCTCTAATACTGACCTAAAGGGGGCGGGGCTTAAGGTTTTCTACTGGTTGTGCTCCGGCAGACCTCACAACTTGATTCCGGAGCATTGAGACAACTGGAACAATGCGATACTGGAATAAACACGGCACGGGCGAGACTCAACTGGAGGAAGTATTTCCATCATTTACAAACCGCAGACAGATTATGTCGTCGGCCTTTATTTAACTCATGAAAACTCAAAATTCACTTAAAAGATGCAGGTAAAAAGACTCGTCGGTCAATGTGAATCACGCAACTTATTATTTATCTGCTTCCTCTTCAACGAGCGAGTTTTACAGCCTTTCGAAGTGCTTTTAAGTGTTCAGTCAACAACCGTAATGTATCTTTGTTATGTAATGTATAGTGTGCATATGACCAGAATATGAAGTCCGCTGTTTTCAGATCCTGTTTATTTTTTTATCTAATACCAACACATGTGAGCAGTGAAACAGTAACAGTCGTAGTGAGCGTGTTTGTATGATGATGAATATTGGATGTAGCCCACTTAGTGTATCTGATGATGAGTGTGTACGGGTGTGTGTGTGTGTGTGTTTTGTCTGGTTCTGTGTGGAGTTTTGTAGTACGTTAACTTGTGGACGATGGGACGATTGGCTGCTTTTAATGCCCGTTCATCCGAATTGAATCAGTGTCGGGAAAAAAAACAACTTTAACATCGTATTTTCATGTTTAAGGTCACACCAAAAAAAACAAACAACAAAAAAAACAACACAATTAATATTCTTGTAATAAAGTGAGAGAAAATATCTTGTAAACCTGACTTGTGGTCAAGTTTTTTAAACTTAAAGCAACATTTGTGATGTCGGCTTCAACATTAAAGGGACGGTGATAAATATTTTGGTTTACTATCAATCAGCGTGAATCGAAGCTGAAAAATTGCCTTCGATAGTGTGCAACGAATGAAAAATGTGCATAAAAGTTTGTTTTCAATCACGAAACTTCTGGTGTAAAAAGCCCTTATAAGCAGTTGTCGCTGCTAACGTGCTTAGCGTGGATTATTTGGTCCAAACGTGCCCCTTTAACGTCCCTTTTTTTGTTAGAGGTTAGGAAAGATAACATTTATTTGCCATTTTCCAAAGAATTATTCTCATGAATTGAATCTCTGCCCACCTGATTAATCTACCACCAAAGCGTGCTGTGTTCACATTGTAGAAAAAATAGTTGTTAGAGTCAAAGAAGCTTCAAACTTTTTCATCTTTTCAAGAAAGTTTCACACAGCATAGAATAAAGAATCTGCTTTGATGGAGGCCGAGTTTTAAAATAGCGGATAATTGCGATCTGACCTGTTTTTGTGCTCAGCTCTTGTAAATGCTTAATAACTCAGTGATGAACAAATGGGGACAAAAACACAGCTGAGGAGGCGTTTTGAGAGAAAGTGCTTAAGAACCTCGCTCATACTCTTTTATTGTTTTCATTTACATCATATTTCCGCTCTTGGAGTTTCGACGATAGATTTACAAAACGAGAGACTGAACATTACTTCTCCAAAATAGCAAACTAAATGAATACCGACTGAGGAAATAACTTATTTCAAGCAGATTTTCTAGCAACACCAAAGAGCAACGTTGTCTAAGCAAACACACATTAAATAACAAACCATGTCTTTCTTCGTTATTGGTGCAGACACAACTTTATGTGCAATAAAACACTCATACGCACATACACACACATACAAACACGCAGAGCAGCCAGCTTTTTTGTGTCTATTACCGCCAAAATAAAACCTAAAAGCTCGTTTCAAACTATTGTGACATGCATATTCGTTTTCAAAGCAACACAGAGCAGGAAGGAGTGTAAAAGGATGCTGTTCATCTGGTTTGGCGCCACTCAGGATGGATCCTGGCCCTGCTGCTCCCCAGGCTGTCCGACAATACGTCCCCCCTTGCATAGATTCTTGTGTTTTGAAAAGGACTTAAAAAAAATCCCCTGTTGATTCCTTAAAATCGAAAACCTCTCCAAGTAAAAGCAGCTGTCAGATGTTGAAGACCCTGGATCCACTTTGAAAGACGGCGGACGGGTTCGGAGGGAGTTTGGTCCTCACCAGATGTTCCTGAAGGAAAGAGGGGAGAGAGAGAGACGGATTATGGTGGTCCGAGGCGGTGGTGGTGGGGGGGCAGCAGCTGCCCTGCTCTCTCGCTCTCTCTCTCTGGACCCATGAAATGAGAGGAGACTGGTCAGACCGCGCCGTCACAAGGCATCAGCTCTGCTGTCAGGGCGCGAGCAGCCCGGGATGCACTGCTGCTGCCTCTCCCGAGTGCCGCCGCGTTCTGCTGAGGGCAGCGGATCTCAAAGTCCGGCAGCTTCCCGCAACGTGGTGAATAAATAACACGGCACAGAGGAGGCAGCGGCGGCGGCGGCTGCGGCTGCTGCGGCTGCTGCTGCTGCTGCTGTTGCAGCAACAACTTCAGTCAGTCACAGAGTTTTGCAGGAATTTGTAGCTGAACACTTTTTAGGGATTTTAGAGGCCTGCTGGCTGCCGATTTCCACTTTTCAGTAGTCTTGGAACCGGTTCAATTAGGTACTTGAAAAGTACCCAGTGGTGGGGACTATCGCCTAATGGAAAACCCTGAAGATGAGTGGAGTTGGTACAAGTGGAGTGACGCCGCTATGGGTGTGACTTAATGGTGCTTTGGGTAGCAGGATGGGCTGTTCGTGGTGACTTAGATTAGTGTGTGTGTGTGTGTGTGTGTGTGAACATATCCACCAGCTCCTCCTCCTCCCTCATCCTCCTCCTCTTCCTCCACCTCCCCTACTCACAGGCACACTCCTCTGCTCCGCGTAGCAGCCAGGTCTGCCTCTCTCCTAAATTAGATTGGTGCCAAACAAGACTGCAACCCAGTGCAACACTTGCACTTTAACAGATAATCCATCAAACCGTGTACTCTGCCCCCCCTCACCCACTCGCCCCCCCCCCCTCTTCCTCTCTCCCCATCACCTATCCATCACGCCATGCGCCTTTTTTTGCCTTCCTTTGCCTTCCCCCCCCCCCCTCGCTCGTCTTTTGTTTCCCCACCACCCTTTAAAACAATCCACCTCACCCGGCTCAGCTCTGCCAATTTGGCATCGGACCCTGCGTCTGTCGTCCCAGGCAGCGTGGGAATGGGGATAAGGTCCAAGAGAGAGAGAGAGAGAGACGAAGGGGGTGAAAGCTCGGTTTTAGGGGAAGTGAAAGAACTGGAGGAGAAAGGACAGACAGAATGGAGCAGATAACTGTTGTTGTGCTTTCAGATCAGGATATGTCAAACTCACTCTGGGCAGCTCGATTGGATCTCAGTTGGTACAGATCGGTAAGAGAGAAGCAGGATAACCTGAAGGGCAACAACTCCCGAAGTTCTGGGGTGGCAGACACTCGATCTCAAACTGAAATCAAGGTCATAAGAGAAGAGATTTTCTCCAACAAACCCATTGGTTTGGGTACCATATTCCTTCAGCAGATTGGCTGTCAGACGGGGGTCCGATATCCACTTTTTGTCTGTCCTAAGACCACTTTTGAATCATCAGGAAAACCCCCACAACAGACTCAAACACAACCTTCCAGGACAAAATGTTCCTTCCGCTGCCTGTTCTTCTCCCAATCCCAACAGACGACTGACCTTGTGCCTTTCAGTGGTCATAATTTTCTGGCTAACCCGCTGGAGGACCAGCAGTTCGTCTGACCCTGTCGCAGGGGGCTGAGGGGGGGCAAAAGGAGGTAACTGGAAAGTAATTTTTAGGATGCATTGTCCCACCGTGGCGTCTAATCCTCTTTGCACAGTTTAAAGCCATTGTGAGCAGCAATCCCGTCGCTCCGCTGTGCATCTATTTGACTGAAAACACGCCACTGTTACGCTTTGTGCTCAGGAGTTAAGCAGGGTTGCCCATAATCTCCCAGCGCACCATCTCAGGGGTGCGCTCCTTCTAAGCCGACTCTAAAACAACCAAGAATTTGTCACAACAAGCGCTCCCTGCTGCGGTTTTCCGCTTTCCGCATGCTAAAAGTGTGTCGGCGCTTCCCGTCTCGCTCGTCCCCGGCAAGCTCGGCAGATTACACGGCACGTCTTCGCACGTCGGGTTTGCCTCGCTCGGGCCTGGTTCCTGACACGCACGCACGCATTCACGCACTCACGCACATACGCACGCATGCTCATCTCTTGAACCCTTTAACCTTTGCAATGCTTAAAGGAGAATAAACAGATATTCCTCTCCATATTTTTCTTTTTCTGTGACACAATGCAAGATTTTTGTGCATTTTCACAGTCACAGTGCAAAAGATTACTTTTTAAAGCTCAAATTTTATAACCAGTCTGTAAAAATCGATTATGATTCATGTAATTGCAGATTAGTTTCTGTTTTGCGTCCGTGCTCGCCTAAAAAATGGTCTAACTAGAAACGAAGAAGTTTTCTTCCTGATTTTTTGTATTTCTCTGAAGCTGCTTGAATAATAAAGTATTTTATCATTTGTACTAATTAATTCTTCCCCCCAAGTCTTCACTTTATGTAGGAACTCTATAAAATAGGCAATTAAATCAGCGTTAAACACGAGGGTAATTTCTTCGTAGACGTGGTCAAAATGAGGTTGACTCAAGCTCCACTTGTAAGTAATCGTGACTCCGGTGGAGCTGAACGAGACCTTGAAGAGGCTCCCGGTTCCGCCCGCCGTGTTTCACTCGGTCAGCTGTCTGCTGGACGGCATAAAATTAGGGACGGCTTTCATCCCTGTGGATGGACGTGACGCGAGGCGGGCGGGCAGCGCGCAATTTGACAAAGTGATTGGAACGATGATGAGAATTTTCACAGCTGCCCGCGTCCTCCGTCATCAGATTAGTTGTGATTCCAGCAGCTTATTTGGGGCCCAAATCTTTTCACCACCAGGTGCAATCGGCGTCGCTCGGATCAGGTGAACGGCGCCACGTCGATGGACGATGGTCTGGCCGATATATTGTGCCCGTTGCGCCTTGGCGAGACGGCCACCAGCGGAACGCTCCAAGCCGGTGCAATGCATAGCAGAGTGGGATGTGTCATGCTTGGTCAGACACCTCTGCGGGGGGGCTGCTGAGTCCATCATGAGCTGGC
>JASSRZ010000042.1:855040-866676 GCA_032164315.1 Malacoctenus gilli | reverse complement strand
TCACCTTGCCGCTGCCGTTAAATTTCAATCTCATTGAACATCTGCGTGCCCGCGAGCTCGTCTCTCTCTCTCTCTCTTTGTCGTCTCAGTCCGAGAGCTCAAATCTGGGACGAAATGTTCAGCGGAGGGAATATTTAAGAAATACAACCTGTTCCCTCTTCCTCCCTGTTTATGATAAGAATAGAGGCTGTGCACATCGCACGAATTTTGTATGACTTTGTGGTTTTGTAACGTTAGATTCAGAGTTTCTCTTTGGTCTCTTGACCTTCGAAAGCAAAAATAACCTCAGAATGATTGCAATGGTCGCCAGATTCATCGAGAATCGTTTTGTTTGTTTTTGTTGCAAAAAGCAACAATGTCACATTTTTTTCTCAAGTGATTCACCTCTAAAGTACATAGAGGCTTTTTTTGCACTAAAACAAAGTGAAATGCAGGAGTTTTGGTTGGAATGCTCATATTCTCTTGTCCAGATCAGATTCGTTCAGCTGTGGCACCTCATGTTTTAAATCACATAATTTGAACAGTTTCTTCCGACTAAATCAGCTAGTTTAAGCAACAATTGTTCACTTGTAGTGGGATAAGTCCCGCCCACTAACAGCTGTCCTAACAAAGGATAGTCTGATTTATTTAGGGGACCTAATCGTGGTCGTAATGTTGTGGTTGACTGGTGTATTGGTGTCTTTCTAAGAATGGCCTCCCGTTGGCAGAGCGGCGCCGCTCCTTCCGTGCACCCTGCGTTATCCAGGTCACAGTAGTGAGTGTGGCAGCGGCACTGTTGCCCAACATAGCGCTTGGCCTGTTTCAAACAGCTGGGTCACTTTCATAGGAAGATGCTGCATCACTCGCTGTGAGACCGCCGGCGGCGGCGGCGGCGAGGGGCCGCCGGGGAGCCGCATGAAGATCACTTTCATCGTCAGCAGCCGTTCCGACCTGTTGCTCCTGCAGCGAACTCTGTGAACCGCTCTGACAACAACGCCCCCCCCCCCTCCCCCGCCTACCTCTGCCTTGGCGCCCCCGCCGAGCTCGGTCCTCTCAGGGGGCAGGATGCTCTGCTGGAGGCCGGCGGGGTGCGGCGGCCCCGTGGCGTGCGGGGCGGCCGGGACAGGCTGAGGGACGGCGGCGGGGTGGACGTGGGAGGCGGCAGACGGGATGACGTGCTCCTGCTGAGGCGGGCCGCCGGACCTGCCGACCTCGCCGCTGTAGGCCGCCTGGTAGCTGGTCTCACGGGACACCTGGGTGGACTCGGTGCCGGGGCTGGAGTACTGAGCCGGGGGGGTTTTCCTCGCACTTTTGGCCGGTCTCGCCCCCGTCCATGGCTTGTACTCTTGCCTGGAGGAGAAGAGATCAATCAGAAGAGGGCAACACCTGAGACTTGGTGTGGAAACCTGCTGCTTACTGAGTTGAAGAGTCACCAGCAGCTCCCAACTTTTACTCCCTGGACTGAAATACTCTCCAAGTTACTTCTAAGAAAGCCTTTTTTTTCCCTCCTTCACCGTTGATCTGCCAAAAACACTAAAGTGAAGCCAGCTCATCCTAATATGCACCAAAAACAGGAGCCTTCAAAACACCTAACATCAATGTTCAAACTCTTGCCCAGTAGCTTTTACTTAATTCAAGTCACAAACCTCGAATCACTCTTAAAATACACACGTACCTATCAAAAAGATAAGTACTGTCAGCTTATTTGAAGGTCTGAGTAATTTCAATTTACTGGCACCTTTTGAGCAAGTAGCAGATTTGTTGTGCTTATTTGAAGTACAAACAAGCTTGTTCAATATGTTTTAGCTTCGAATAAGTAACATAAAATTTATTTCAATGAAATAACTGCAAAGTTGCTTCTTCGAAAAAGTAAATTCAATGCAGGATGATTCTTATTTCTCAAGCCTTTATGTTGTATTTTAAGTATGAAAAGACTCTTTCGACTTGAAGTTAGTAAAATCAACTGTTTTTTGCAGTGCTCATAGTGTTTTTTTCATCTCCCGTCTGAGTATTAAAATGTGAGGGAATTATTGATGACCTTCTGATCTCTTTGCGGGCTCTCAGAAGTCGCCGAACTATTAATAAAGCGGGTCAAATGAAGCATCGGAGCAGAAGGCGGGCTGATGGCCGGGGCGGCGGATCGTACCTGTAGGAGCTGGTCTTGCTCTCCTCCGCGCCCTGCTGCTCCCCCCACCTCTGCCCCCTCCCCCGCTCCTCCCTCTCCCTCTCCCTCGGGTGTCCCTGGACGTGGTAAGAGTTCAGCGGGCTGTCCGAGCCGCCGTCCGCCCTGCCGCCGGCCCCGTTACTAATCCAGGGGAAGTTCTCCTTCCTGGGGATGGGCCAGGGTTTGAAATCCTGCTTGTACTGGGTGACGCTGGGGAAAGGCACCCCGGGGGGCTGGTAGTCCTCCCGGGGCTTGTAGCTGGGCTCCCTGCGCGCCCTGAAGGATCCCCGGGTCCCGGGGCCATCCCGTGGGGAGCCCCTGGCGCGGGGCTCCGGGATGGTGTAGTGGTTGCCCGGCGCGCGCTCCGAGGCGGAGACCTGCTTGGTGATGGAGCGCACCTCCTGCTCGGAGATGTCCGAGTAGTTCTGGATGGTGAGCGGCACCGACAGGTCCGACTTGTCGAACTGGTTCCAGAAGCGAGCCAGGCAGCAGACCCTGCTGATGCACGGCCAAGCCATCCTCCAGCCGGCGAGAGTGGGACTGAGAACAGAAGAAAGCAAAGAAAAAAAAAAAAAGAAGAAGAAGGAGCAACAAAAAAAAGAGGGTTACATTCACACGGGGCGTCCTCCTGCGTCCTGGTCCGATCCCGGGATGCGGAGCGCGCTCAGAGTCCAGCAGGAGTCCATGGCAGCAGCAGAGGAGTGCCAGCGGAGATGAACCGGGCTGTCGGGGACCGTCATTGAATATTCCTCTCACGTGGTCTGTGATAGTGCCTCCACGATGCAGAGGAATCTGGGCTGAATTACTCCCCGCATCTCCCGCCGGTGGATCCCGCTGGTGCCCGCAGCCCCTCTGTCAGAGGGACCCACCTGCGCCGTCCACCGCCCCGGTTTAATCTCCCCCCTACCACCACCACCACCTCCACCACTACCTCCACTTCCCTCCTCCTCCGACACGGAGCCGCCGTCGTGCGTTTGGCGGCGCGTCCACCTGCAAACCACCGGAGCGATCGCACCCGTAACAGTGAGGTTACATAATAATGATGCGGCGTCCGACGTACAGTAGCGTGTACTGTACTCCAGGGCTGCTGTGGCAGCAAACCGCTGCTTGCAATGTGTTGCATCAACCTGATTTAAAATCCTCTGAGTGACTCTTTTAATAATAAAAAGCACAAATTCAGATCAGAACTTTGATCCCATGAAGAAGCGACCAATTTCATATCGCAGCTTGATTGGAAATCAATCAGCAGCAAGTGAAACATCTTTTTCAATTAAGATTAACTAGAGAAATCCTGTCATTTAAAAGTAAGGTTTAAATTTTGAATCTGTTCGCAGCATCCCTCCATCTCTTAACGGGGTCCAGGACATCATTATGGGACAGTCAAGAATGCATGAAGGGTCCGAGGCTTTACCTGCTCGAAAGTTGTGAAAATTAACTTATGTTTGAAAGAAAACCAGAACAAAAAAAAAAACAGGTCTAGGAGACCAACAGGAGCTTTTATTTTGAAGGCAGCTACTTTTGTTGTGAGAGTGAGGGTTTCTGGTGGTGTTTGGCTTCACTGTAATGTAATCATAGGGCCTGGAAGGAGACCACAGCCATAGAGGGGGGTGTCAAAAGAACAAATTTGGAAACTTGGACCCTGGTCGTAAATTAGAGAAGGGTGGGTAAAATCAAGAAAAATAAACAACAATAAAGAAACTACAAAATGTAAAAGGTGAGTGTAGACATCTGTTAAAGTACCTTTATGTCATCTCAAAGTGAGAACAAGCTCTTAAAAACCTCCATCGTTCCTCATGGGAGGCATTTCATAGGCGAGTTTTCTCGTTCCATGTGTTCTTGAACAAGGTCGAAGCATCACCACCTAGTGGGACTCTGGAGCGTCAATAAACCTAAAGCTCACTGAAATGATCACGATTTTGTGTCAGACTTGAATGCAAATTGTCATTCTGGTTCCTAGAAAGTGCCGTGACGGAGTCACGACGGCAAAGAGCAACAAAAGACGTGTGTGTTTTCCTGATAGAGCAGCACAGTGACCCAGAGGCCATCGTCACGTCACTCCAGTGGGGCTGCATTGGATTAAAGGCGGCATAAAGCATCGCTCACTAATCCCACATGGTCCCTGTTGATTTCATCGTGCAGGTGTGCTCTTCGTGACACACACACACACACACACACACACACACACACACACGGGTTTTTATACACATTTCAGGTTAGAGACTCAGAACATTTTAGACTGTTTTGGTGGATTTTCAAGGGATTAAAGTCCTTTTGTGAGTGTTCTCTCTGGAATAAAGGATCAAGAAGTTTGTGTGTGTGTGTGTGTGTGTGTGTTTGTGCGTGTGCGTGTGTGTGTGTGTGTGTGTGTGTGTTGGCTTTCACACCAGAGATCTGCCTGAAAATAACTGTAGGATCCAGAAGGTGGCAGGTCATGCTCGTGAATCAGTCTGAAAGGCAAAGACCAAAAATGAACATGTGCGGTTTCCACCGAGAGGAAGTGAAAATCCTCCTATTTGTGTTTTCAGCCTTTTGAAGACGCATTAAAATGAAAGAAAATGTGAGCCGCTGTCTCATATTTTGTCAAATAACCGATCACTTATGCAGAACAGTCAGCCGGGGGATGAACGAGAGAAGTCTTAAAAAGATGAATTCACTTGGCGTGCGCGGGAGACTTACAGCTCAGCTTGTGTGAGAGGAGAGAAAACGCATTAAGTCGACAGGATGCTGCTGCCTGATGCAGTGGGAGCATCCGAACCTTCCTGGGACGGGAGGCTCGCCCAGGGAAGCATCACGGCAGTTTAGGAACCACTCAGATGAGTTTGATACCAAAGTAAAAGCCACTCTGTCAGCCAGGAGAAACGCGTGTTCACAGCCCATAAATCATCCGCAGGTTTTTATTTTTTTCCCCCCACAAACAGCCTCTCGGTGCTGCGTGCTCGCGGTGACGGATAGAAGAGGGTTTGTAGTGCCAGTGTGAGCACAGCAGCTTCTTCATCCAAGCCTCAGATATTGAAGTGGAGCAAACATTTCTACTTTATCAGTTAATTCATACTCAAAAGATATGAGAAAAAAAAATGCTCGTGAAGTGGTCGTACAGCGCCACCTGCAGGAGGATGGATGTTATCACTCCAGCAAGAATGATTATGTGAAACTTCAGTTGATAAAAGGACCTAAAAGAAACACTTTATATTTTAAACAAAATATTGCAATCGCTAATTCAAACTTTAAAAAAAATAATTTGAAAAAAGTCTATATATCTGATAAGCTTTTATTTTTTTCAGACCCTTTTGTTTGTATTACAATGATTTATTCAAAGAAAAACATGTTTGATAGTTTCAGAGAACTGATAGATTTTGTGGAGTGTCTTGTTCACAAGCCTGCTGGTCTTTGCTGCCCCCTACAGTCCCATCGTCACGCGGACTAAAGTTTCCCTCCACAGATTTAACGGAGGGTCTTTGAAAGCAACATCACGCTTGCTGCTCCTCCTCCTGTCTAAACATCCAGCTGAAAGATTGGGGAGTAACTGCGAGAAAAAGGGCCCTTTTTTAAATGAAGACCAAAAAGTACTTTTCTACTAAATGCTGCTAGATTTCACATCAGTGTCAGTTTATTCCCGCGTCAGTGTTTTTAACCAGTTTGGAGACTTGTAAATACCCTTTTTAACCCGAAACACGTGGATTGAGTGTCAACCACAAGCCGGCTTTTTAACATTTTTTATCGTCGGAAGCTGCTGAAGTTACCAAGGGAACGGTAAGTTGATAAATTACCACTGCCTCTTTTATGTATCACTGTGTGTTGTGTTACAATCTCTTAGTATAAACGTTGGATCCAGCTGGAGTAAGCGTGGACGCTGCGGCTGCTCAGGACTGCAGTTGTACACGTGCACGCATGCGCAATGTGTCCACAGTGGCCCTCAAACGTTTTCGTTCGGCGGGGGACGTTCAAGAGCACAAACCGGCGTCGCGTGGTCGCTCTGTTGCGTTTATTGGACGATTTCAAACAATATAGTGAATTTTCTTCAATGAAAACAGCTTCTTAAAAACAATTGTCATTGAATAAATTCACAGATATTATTTATTGTTGCCTTAATATCGTTTTTACAGAATCGGGTCATCTTTCACAACTTTGAACACAACACTATGCATAGGGACACAGAACAATTTGAATTAAAGGTTTAAGAATTAAATTAAAAAAAATGTAAAATTACTTTGTATATTCACATTAACATAAACATTATAGCTTCACACACAAAATAACTCGCAGTGTCATATATGTTTCATGCTTCTAGTAGTTATAATAACTGTCATTTCTTGCATTTGGTTAACTAAAGAGTGAAGAAACTGCTGCTGAAGCTGTTCCAATAACTGTGTCCACATGCGTTCGTGTTCCAGGAATAATGGACTTTCTGCCAGATGACAACTCCAGGTACAAAGATGTTGACTACTGGGACGAAAGATACACCACTGAGGAAAGCTACGACTGGTTGGGAACCTTCGCCAAGTTCCAGCACCTCCTGGAAAAGTTTGTCAAGAGGGAAGATTCAATTCTGATGCTGGGTGAGTCATTTTAAGTCCAAGTAACAAAATGTCAGAGGTCGGAGGTTCCGGTGGTCACTGCGGTCTGCGCTCCCGTCTCTCGTCTGTCTCCCGTCACTGCTCCACTTGTCGGCTGTCAGACATGAGGGTAAAAATACAGGCCGCCATTTGTTATCATGACTGTCACATCCTATCATCGAGGCTGTCATCACTGCCATTATAATCACACACTATGTCATTAGATCCTCTCAGGCTGCCGTAGAAACAACTTCAGGAGTTGCTGATTAAAAATTTAACTCAACCCATAATCTTCAGTATATGAACAATATGCCGGATAATCATTATTTACGTTTGATCCTATTTTAACTTGCTGGGACAACTTCTGCAAAAAGGACATTAAGACTTTGACGTTATCATTCGAATAAGATTTATTTATCATTATTGAATACACATGAGACTGATCAGTCAGTTTATTCCCTAATAAAAGCAGTTTGATAAATAGAATATGAGCAAATGTTGATTCTAGTGAAAACTGTCTTCAAAACAACATACAACAAAATACAGACAAAATAAGAAAAATCATCATAAAGGAATCATTTCCCTATTACAAGGACAGATATACAAAAAACTGAATGAAATTATATAAAAAAAATCTCTAAACTACACAAATATAAAAAATAGGTTAAATCCTTAAACGAGGAGCGATTTTTTCGCAAATAACCACCAGGTGTCACTGTTGCATTGAAATCCATCGTTTCCTCGCCCTCAGTCGACACTTTTATGGCCCCTCTGCTCTGTGAAACATGCTACACAATCGTTTGAGTCGTGAACACAACACTTTGGCTGCTGAGGATACAGTAAAGATCGATCTGCGTGAAGCTCCAGAACAAGTTTCTCATCGATCGTTCCAACTAGCCCTGAATTTATTGCGCCTCACGTCTCAAGACTTTGCGTTTCGCACATCACATTAGAAGTTATCCATTATTTGTCATGACAGAATTTGGGATTGCTTGACAATAAATCATAGGGATTGTTATAGATGCACAACAATAACACATTATTGTTTTTGGGCAATTTAAAGGCTTCACAGAATAGATTTTAGGGATCTGTCACCTCATTTATCACGAGGTTGAGTTACACTCACAGGCAGAAAATCCCCCCCTAAATCCCCATTTGTTGTTGTTTGCCTGTTATTCCTCCTCAGAAGCACAGAGGGCTATGGTGGTCCGTCTCACTCCCGTGCGAGTCGGGTTTATGCATGCGCAGTGGTGTTTGTGCAAGCTTGTGTATGTGTGTGTCAGGGGGGGTTTGTTAAATTTGTGTCAGGGAGTGACGGGGGCTCTCTACCATGCGTGTGTGTGTTTGTGTGTGGCTGGCGTAGTTGTGGGGAAAAAAATACCGTGTTATTTTTCTGATGAGAATCAACCAAAAAACTTTCTATTTTTGCCGCTTTTACTCACGCGGCAACTTTTTTGATTCCTTGCAGGACTTCAGATTTTAATCTGGACGCGGATGCTTTTATTTTGAAGTGGAGGGAACTGACAGACGCACAGACAGACAGATTTTAATGCAGCCTCACTTTTCCTGCGTGCGTCATCGGCACACCTACAGCAGAGGTGTGAGTGGGCTCCGAGGCTCCAGAGTCTGATATATAAAACATCTTCCTCCCTGCTTCGCTCCTGCGTTCGCACTGCGCCAGGCAACACCCGGGCGGGCGGGCGGGCGGGCGAGCGAGCAGACCACTCTGCTCTGCACGCTGATTTAAACCCAAAGGAAAGCCATTACATCGCTTGAGAGCTCTCATCTCGAAGGGCATCTATATCGCTCCCTCCCTCCATCTCTCCCCCTCCCCCCCCTCTCTTTTCTTTCTCTCTCTCTTCTCCTGCCAAATCATGCATTTCTGCGACCAGCACGTGCGGCCGCTCTCCACAGCAACATGCGTGCTCAGATAGGAAGCTATATAGGGAAGCCTGGCGTAAAGATGTGCGAGCCGTCACGTGTTGTGGAGACACGGAGAGCTCTCAGAAGCCCTTGAGTATCTCCGCCCCCCCCCCCCGCCCCCCTCACAACGCTCTGCACTCGTTTCTCTCCATCCTCGCTTGGACTGTGAAACTCGGAGAGGCCGGTGACTCGTATTCGAGATGACACCAGAATAAACGAGCGGCACCATCAGGAGATTTGGGGGATGATGGGTGTCCGCCGAGGCCTGGAGGAGGGTGACCCACGGCGCCGCCGTGCTGCTTGTGTGTGTTGATGGATGGACAAAGGGAGGCAGAGGTAAATCACTAATCAGGTTTGGCCCACTCAGATGGAGGTCGTCTTCTATTAGGATGATCTGTGCCGCGCAGAGGGAGGAGGGACGGGATGGATGAGGAGAGTCCTCCAATCTTTTTGCTGCATCCTCATGGTGGCGTGACGTCACTCGTGGTCAGCCGACAATTTCACCGGGTTTCTCTTGTTTCCTTTCACCTCTATCAAAACGGGGGGTCCTAACCCAGAGATCACAGAGGGGGCCGAAGCTTTGTCTGCTCCTGAAGTTGACCAAATGAAAGTTCTCCCAAAGAAAAACATGATTAGAAAGTTTCTCAAATCAAGTGCTTTTATTTTGAAGGCTTCTCTTTTTATGTGTGTGTGTGGATGTGTGTGTTTGTGTGTGTGTGTGTGTGTGTGTGTCCAGCAGCATTTGGCTTCACTGTAGCATCTTGGGTAGGTTGGAGATCTGGGAGGTGGACCACAGCCCCCTCAGAGTCTTGATGGACTCTAAGGTCAAAGGTCATGAACCACTCGTAAAGGGGATAGTTTGTGTGTGTGTGTGTGTGTGTGTGTGTGTGTGTGTGTGTGTGTGTGTGTGTGTGTGTGTGTGTGTGTCTGTGGTTGACATTGTGTCACGAAAGCTGTCTGATGATTCTGATATAAACAAACAGCTATCCCCCTCATACTCTGATCTCACACTTACCAATACTGCAGATGATTTTGCATTTATTTGACTCTTTGCGATGATAAAACGGCAAAATGTGACTTTTTGTTGTGTTTTATCTTCGTTGTTGTTCAAGCTTCATTTTCGATGTGTTCGTGCTGTGTTTTTCCTGAAGTTTCTCCTGCTCGGAGTTTGATATTTTTCACCTTTCTTCGGCATCACGATCATTTAGCTCCACACGCCGGTAAGACTTTGAGCTCCAGGTTTACATAAGGTTGGCTTGTCAAAAACAGATCCAGTATTGATCTTTTGGTCCCTCAAGATCAACAAGGTGGTGGAATCAGTTATTATAGCACATTCGGCTAAGCGCTGCCCACCTGAACACCCACTTCAAGCACATCAGCCTGTGCTTTAGGGTAACGCAGAGCGGGAGTCCCACGTGATACAACCTGAAGTCATCCTGTCTTTCTGGGCGCTGCTGTGTGTCGCGGCGCCGCAACAAACGCGACCCGACCCCCCTCCATCCCCCTTTTGACCAGTATGCCAGTTAGCAACATTACCGGGCATTAGCAGCGATCAGCTCGCACGCCCGGTCTGGCTCCCTTCGGACCAACCCCCCCACCGGCGGCCGCGGCCTCGTCTTTTATGGACCGCTGCAGGGCGCTGCTGCTCGTGATGTAATGACCGCCACGTCTCCCAGTGGTCAGCGCTCGTGGCTCGCTCCCCAAGGCCGGGGGGGGGGGGGATGATGTAATGGCTCTTTTATCCTGCAGTGTGTGTGTTTGTGTGTGTACTTCAGACGTTGCGGCATCCCAGGAGAATTTACAGTATTTTCGGTGCACCTGATAGAAAGGCTGCGACTTTGAAGTCTCCACAGTCGCACGGAGAGCCGACCTTCACGTTCACCAGTCTGGTGAACGATAAGTAGAAGAAGTTTTGCGTCATTTGTGACCGCCGACAATTACTTTTGTTCAAAGTTTGGTTTGTTTTCAAAAACGTTCTTCTGAATAATCAGGAAGCAGAAAAGCAGCTTTGCTTGCTTTGAGTTCAATTGAAGATCTTTCTGTTTTCGATAAATATCGTCGATGTATCGAAACTGAACTTTGGATCTTTTTTGTGTCTGAGATTATGGATCTGCTCTGAGAGGGATCGTGGGAAACTCCTGTATGCAGGTCATTTTTGGAAGCAATTTTCTTATTACATGTTACACATTTCATGCTCATTTCTGCACCTGTTTGTTGTGTTGGAGATATCATGTCACACTCAAAACCTGCGCAGCTCCACTGACTGTGTAAAAAGTCACCGGCGGTGTTTCTACCGACCATAATGTCGCCCCGTCCGGTTTTAGCTCACCTGCTGATCTCACTGGCCGGCCGCGCTGCGTGTCCCGGCGGCTCCCGGTCGGTGATGTAAGCGGTGTTTATTGGCGGAGGAATAGCGACAGGGCGTGAGCGTTACCGCTCGGTCAGCTGTCGTGGAACTCTGTCTGACCCACTGCCTCCACGACAATGACGCCATATCTTTTTCGAAAGACCTTTCGCGAGGCAGCGGCAACAATGTCGGCTCGTAAAGTCCTCATCCGTCGGCTCCACCAGCCCTCCTCCTCCATCCCATCGCGCCCCTCCATCTTTGTCCTCTCCTCTCGTCCCCTTCATGCCTTCGTTTTTATGGCTTTTGTTGTTGTGCAACATGAAACATTTCCACCTGTTCAGCCTCTCTAGCAGGAGATAGTCGGGCTCCCGAAGCTCTCCACAAACATCTGATTGCGGCCGATTATTGCGCGAAGCTGTGGCTCCTTCAGAATACCCCCCCCCCACTCCCTCCCCTGCTGGTGGTGGGCTCAAGCAATCAGTGTCTGCTGCCAAATCGCTCGGACCACTCTTGTCTTGTCGGCGTGAGCTCTGGAGTTTGCGAGTTCCTTCTGTAAACTGACTTCCTTCCACTGATAAAAGACCCGCTCATTAGAGTGGTTTTGTGACTCGTGTGTGTGTGTGTGTGTGTGTGTGTGTGTGTGTGTGTGTGTGTGTGTGGGTGGGTGGGT
>JASSRZ010000042.1:819196-833606 GCA_032164315.1 Malacoctenus gilli | reverse complement strand
GGGGGTTGGAGAAGCTTGGGGTTGATATTCAGATAGGAGACACTGGATTTAGGTTGTCTCTATCCCATTAGAGCTCAGAACTCACAGTCAAGCTGCTTCTGCACTGGGTGGAAAAATTAAGTAGTAACAATTTTTTTTTTTAACTTTATTTTTTCTATCGTTTATTTTCAAATTATCCAATTGGAAAATATATATTTTTTACAATTATTTCAAGTATTTTTTTAATTTTTTCCCTCTAATCTGTTAAATAAAAATAAAAAGTAACATTTTAAAAAGACAAAAATCAAATGAATCAAATTGGTCAGACAGGTTGAAGTGGTTCAATCAGGGCTAATGACGCTGTACAAACATTTTCAGACCTTCGCAGTAATTCTGTGAATCTGTCGCATCAACTGAATGAAAGGGATGTTTTAACTCACTTCCACAGTGCAAGTCTTCACCATCATACACTGGGACTTCAGTGTGAGTGTGTTTCTCAAACACAGAGCTCAAGTTCTGTTCAATGATGCTGTTTACCGATGAGAAATCATGCAAAACCATCATAGTGGGTCTCTAAAAAGTTGTTGGGGAAACCAGACATCGCCAGTTTAAACTGAAGAGTGCCGAGCAAGTCATAATGCAGGTGCTGTGAAACAAAGACTCTGCAAAAACTCTGCAAAATGTCAATAATGTTTGAGTCTTCAGTATTTCACAATGTGCAGGAAAGACCTCCTTGTGTGCTCCATCATTTATCAAGAGCGGCATGTTTCTGTTTGGTCATTTATGTACCAAAAAGCAACCTGGCAGCAAAGGGTAACGGAACGTTTTTGCTGACATCAGCATCAATTTTGTGCAAATCTTCATGAAGTGTTTATGTTGGTTTATAAATTATCTGGTTAACTAGTGAGAGTTGTGTGGGGGGGGTCGCTCAGTCTGGCTACAAAAAAAAAAAAAGAGAAGCCAACCTTGATAGGCATCATGTGGGTCACCAGCCATTTATGAAAGCCTCTTTGTTGGCGACATCGAGCAGCAGACAACTATTGTGTCCGAGCCAGCATCGGGGCGGTGACCCAAAAACGGCCCCCTTCTCTGAGCCCGGGGTTCTCTCACCCCCCCCATGTTTGACGTGGGCCTGCGAAACGGTCCCAGCGAAACACAGGGCGCCGTCGCTGCTGAACGGGACTGAGAGCTACTTACATCTGTTCAGAAAGTTGTCGATGCTCTTGTTTTTCCTCAGGGCGGGAAAGTCCAGGTCGTACACCAGCGCGTCCAAGCCGTCCTGGAGGAACAGGGGAGGAAAAGGTTGTCAGGCTCCAAAACGCAAAGGTACAATGAAGGAAAACACGATGAAATTGGAGTTTTATTCCCACAATAAACCGACATAAATTGTTGCAGATCTGCAGATTTTCTTTGTCATTAATTCACTTTTCAATTCTCTTTCTTAATCCCCGACCTTAGCCCTCAATCTTGACCTTTTAGAACCCAACGTTAACGGCTAGAAACGGGACACTCCTTAAATGCAGATACTTCCTCAGTCGATGGGGGGCAGCATTAGGTCAAAGCGACGTTGAGCCTATCACATCAGAAGAGAAGAAGCTGTAGCAGCAATAGCAACAGTACCGCTGCAGGCCGCTATCGACAAAAGATCGTAAAATAAAAATAAAACTTAGGCAACAATGAGGTAACTAATCCATGAAACGGGCCTAAACTATTTATATCTCTATTCACAAAGAAAACACATTTGTAGCTCGCCGTTTCATTTCAACTGTAAATAACGCAATGCATTCTGGGTAAGCCTTACTTTTAAAGGCAGGTGCCTGACACTCCTCGTTCCTTTAACTCGCTCTTCAACTTAACTTCCTAAGAATCGGGACGGTACTTTCACCTCGCGGGCATAGTTGACTCTGAATTGCCCGTGGGAATGATTGGGATGACTCAGCTTCCATTTACAGACAGCAGACCTCATGGAGAAGATTTAACCAGGTAGAGTCGGGCCACTTGGACACTTCATCTACTCTGCCTCCCTAACTTGGTATTTGCCCGCAAAAAAAACACCCTACTGCATCGTCTCGCAGAATCGCACTAAGACAACAAGCATCTCTTGGTTTTTTCTCCTGCAAATCTCAAAAGCACTGACCAACTCTCCTCCCCCACAGATCTCTGGCAACCCCAAGTTAGAAACCAATCACTGAAACCACCATAAATCTGCCCGGCAACCAGTCCCCGCTCCTTTAAATCTGCCCTAAATGACGACAAGAGGAAGTGGATCGATGGATCGTGAGGTTGATAAACAGCTTTGGAACAGACCAGCCTCTGCAGTGATCGCTTTGCATGAAGTAGTAATATTTCTCATCAATGACAGGACAAAGATCCAGCGATCACTTGCTGTTATTTGTGATCCAACGCACCGTCTACCCATCAGATTGGCTGTTCTGGAGTCATTACAAATAACCCGAGGGACACAGAGTCTTTTGTGGATAAGGGGAACAACGTGGCTTGGTAGGTTCATTTCTCCACCACCCTTTAAGCCAAAATCAAACAATTTTGAGCAATTCTCAGAGTAAATCGAAGATTAAACGATTCGAATGGTTACGGGAGGCTCGGCGCTTCGGCATCGTGTTCAAAGTGAGCGAGAACAAAAGGAATCCCGACCGGCAGCGGACATGCGTAGCGGCTCCGCCGCCAAGAGCACAAGTTGCCACTGGCCGGCTTTAATCTAATCTTCCATAATCCAGCGCGGCTGAGGCGAGTCGCGCAGGCCAACCCTTGAACGCCCGGAACCGTAGCGCGCTCCCTCTGGCAGATGTGGACCAGATGTTAAAAACGAGCATTTAGCGCCACTGTTTTTTGGGGGTTTTTTTACGAAAAGACACCAACACGCTCTCTCCTCAAAAAAAAAAAGCGGTCAAAGGCGCGTGTTGGAAGCGAGCGATTGGAATTGCCAAAGCGAAAGCAGCAACTCGCTGATATCAGCAATGTGGCCCCAGTTATCGCAGGAATCCCGTCGCTCCAGTATTGCCAATTACGTGACGAGAACCTTTTCTTTCAGCATCGCGCGGCTAAGCGGCGATGACACATGGTGAATCAGCAGCTCAGACGGGGCAAGGGGACGAATCCTCTTAGAACGCTACTGCCTCCGTGGAGGTCAGGGCATTACCCGTCTCTGCGACTGGAACCCGCGAGGCCGGCTGGAAAAGCCAGCTGGGAGCTGGGGAAGGAGGGGTAAGGGGGGGGGGTTGAGATGGGAGGGGGGGTTGTACAAGGACAGGAGGTGGCGCATGATCAGTCAGGACTGCAAGAACTAATCGAGTCATTTACCGACGACGACACTCTGGGACTGAAAACGCAGCCGTCGGAAAAAAGGTCGGAAAACGTCAGGAGGGAGTATTTACACAGGCCCGACTGTGAGAGGCTGTGAGAAAAAAGGGGGCCTTGTTGGGCCATGGCGTATCCAGCCCCAGCCTACAGTGGGGAGGGGAGGGAGGGGGGGGGGGAGGGCGAAGAACCAAGTCCTTCAGGACCCTAATCACAAGGCTCTGTGCTCAGCAATGCACGTTTGCATAACTTCCTGCCACAGTGAGCTCTGGACAGCCACAGTAACATTCCTTAACAGGACTGTACACGTCAGAGAGCTATTTTAGGTATGTGGCCAAACAAGTTCTCAACAAAAAGTGAAGGAAAGGAAAGAGGGGGGGGCAGACGGGGACGGGGGGGACTATCCTTCAGTACAGAGACACAGAGTAAGCTTTATTTTCCAATCAGCGCTAAGCGGTTAGCACAGTGACGGAAAAGGATGAAAGTGGGAGGGGGGGGGGTCTGGAGCGGTACAAGGCGGGGTCTGTCCGATGGCTGAACAAATAAAGGAAAAAACAAAAAGGAGTTGGGGAGTTCATGGCTGCTTCTGCTGTGAAACGGGACGCCGCAGCCAGGTAGGGGAGGGGAGGGGGGGGGAGTAAACAAACCGAAAGATGCCGCAAAAGTTAATTGCTGGATAAACCGGGACGGAGCGTCGCCTTCAAACGAGTGGACGGAACTCGCTGAGCTCCGCTCCAGGGCTCTGCTGCTGCGGCGGCTGTTTGGGGTTTTTTTAGCAGTTACGCCTACTGCTGGGGCAGGACACCTTGATAGGATGAAGAACTCAGCCATACGGAGACAAGAACTTTGAGAAAATGATCATATATGGAGGCCAAAGGTGTTGGAAAATAACAAAAAAACCCCAATAAAACCTCTGTGGAGGAAATATCAGGTGCATCTTGGCCGAGACACACATGACAGAGCTGAGTGACATGCTTCAACCGCGATGAACTATTCTTGCTGCATACTTCACGATCCGACCTCTGCCAGGTCAGATTCGGAAACTGGAAGCCGTTTCATCGCCGCGGTAACCCAGTGAAGCTGAGCAGCCTGGCTGCTGTAGCGATGGCTCCAGTATTGCCTAGTGCCCCAAAGCTGGCAAACCAAATTGAGTTAGCCCACCGTTCCTTTCCATCATAACTACACAGTAGTGGGGGGGGCAGTCCCAGGTTTAATACTCATATGGCTGCACATGATAACAGACACTAGAAAGAGTTAAGACTCTACTTCTGGACTTTGTTTGCTTGAGCTTGTTCCAAATCACTGCTTCTCAGTCACAATGTGATGGAAGCACTACAAACGCACTCCTTCGTCCTTTTAAGTTCATCATTTTAAGCTTATTTTATGCAAACTTTGCTCTTCAAAACACTTGAAAACCACCTTTCAAGCCTCAAATCGGAGTCGTTCACCTTCGATTCAGCCGTTTCTTTTTGCGCATCTAAATATTGTGTCCTCCGCTCGCTGATACGAGACCTCCGACAAAGCCCCCTTTTTCTCAGCTCCTAATCGCGCTCCTCTAAATGGTCGAGCACTTGTGCCACATTACTCAAAGCTCCCAAAAAAATTTCCACTGGAGCATCAGTTTTCGGGCAGCTCCAGAACGCACTGCTGTAGACGGAAAAAGAAACACAGATAATGATGCAGAAAGGCTGGTACGTTCCCAAGTACACCCCCCCTCCCCCCAAAAAACAGCTGAGACACTTCTTACAGTGTCAACAAAAAGCAAGGAGACGTCATTTAATGAAGAGACTCAGCACAAAGCACAAAGCGGAAAAAGGTGGATAAGGTTGTCAGAGGTCGCGCAATGCTGCAAAAGAAAACAGTGCATTGACACATCAGCCTATATTTGGGTAGAAACCGCTCTCGACGCTGCTGCGTGTTTAAAGGTCATATGAACTTGACAACATGCTGAGAGCGATGACACGTCTCGGCCAGACCCGGTCACAGCTGGTCACCGGAGCGACGCCGCCCCCCCCCTCCCTGTCTCAGGTGCTACATCCTGCAGCTGTTTGGCAGAGGGAGCTCCAGTTATCTGGTGTTCATCAGCGGGATGCCGACTACAGAACGCTGGCAAGGGAGCGGGGGAGCGCTCCAGCCATTTGTACGGAAAGTACAGAAAGTGCCCGTTTAGCCCAATTATTAAGAGATCGACTAATGCAATTCAACTAAACATGATTAATTTTATTCTTTCCCACTGAGAAGGCAAGAAAGCGCGTCTCAATCTCGCGACTGTCGCGTGAAGAAGGACCCCTCGAAGCATTCATCGCGAATACAAATCAAGAAAGCTGCTGGAGCGGGACCTCGGAACCTTTGAGCAGCCAGAGCACTTCCTGTTGTACTCGTGCGAAAATGATAACAAGGCCACGCTGTTGCTCATCCCTCTGTAAGGGGAAAACAAAGCGCAGCTCCATTTTTAGCCCATTTCTGCTGATGCAAGCTCCAGCCAGAGGGCGACACATCCTTGGGAACACCAAGAAATACAAAAAAAAAAACACAACCCCAAAAAAAACATTCATCTCATCACTATATTAATAAAATGAGATGTGGTAAGAAGTCAGAAAAGACGCACTAAAGCGGCGGTTGACATTACATATGGCAATTATTTCTCCTTCTCCTCCTCCCGAATTAGGCTCGGAGGGGAGAGAAATCCGCACAAGGAGCGAGCTTTTTTCCAGACAGTTAAAAAAGCGCCTGAGTTACAATTTCCATGAGGAGCCGGGCTACATCATTACTTTCTGCGTGCCGGCACGAGGCATGCGGGCAAGCCCCCGCTTCCTTTTTCTTTTTGCTCTCTTCGCTTCGCCCTCTGCCACCTCTGTACGCTTTTCCACATGTGAGCGGCTGCCGAGCCGAGACGCGGGTCTCGGCGGCGGCGGTGCGTGATCACCCGATGGTCCCTTTTCAGAAAAGAAAAAGCCCCCTCAGTTGTGGATTTGTTTAACACCTGCGAGATGAGACGCCGCATCCCTCCAAGGAGCGCGCGTCCGACTGGTGGGCTCGCTGAACTGCGGCGAGAGTGAGCCCAGAAGGTGGGGGGGGGGGACACACACACAAGGGGGGGGAAGCTCCTCTCCCAGGTTTCAGCGAGTGGGAATCACTGTCACAAAGGCTTTCATGTGAAAATATAATTGGGTTACTTCCAACGGCGAGGCGCGCTCACGTGCTTCCACTGACTCTCGGGCCGAACGAGCCACCCCCTGTTAAACCTGATGCGAACTCCTGATCATTTGACTCAAACATTAACTCAGTCGGCCCTGTCAGAGTCCAGGGAGCACCGCGGAAGACGGAGAGCCTGCGGGTTTAAAGAGAGAGAGAGAGAGAGAGAGAGATCGCGACACAAACACCAGGGATGAGGTTTTTTTTGTTTGTTTGTTGTTTGTTCTTTTTTAAAAAGAGAACGAAAGGAAAGAACGAGGTACGTTATTAAAAGGCGCCATAATTGGAGTCGCTTTCCTGCACGTGATCGGCCGGCGGAGGGAATGCAGGGCCTACAAATAGCCTCCGCCCATTGTTGTCCTCATAACTGAATAGCTGAGGGGAGCAGTTTACTACTGACAGGCCTGAACCTTGCAGACAATCACCACGGATCAAATGCTGACTGTAACGTTCACCGTTTTATGTTTCTTATTCCAACTGAAGTCTATTTATCTGGTCTATTGGTCTATTTTTTTAATCCCATTAAACGTGAAAAAAAAAACCAACCCTGTAATGTTCTGCTGCTTTCTAAATCCAGGTTGTATGCATCATTATTTGGAACTTTACTGCCTCTGGGTACACAGCACTCAATTAACTGTACAATAAAAACCTCTAGTGTGCAATAGATATATTAATGTATAAATTGACCCATTTTTCTAACCAATTCTACTGTGTGCAATAAGAAATATGTGCATATAGACTCATTTTCCTCCAAAGTTTTAATATTTATTCATATTTATCTATTCTATTTTTTTACTTGTTTTTGTACATACTTCCTGCCCTCTTATAAATACTTGCATGCATTCTTTGTTCTATATATAAACACACTTTACACACTTCTTTGTATCCTTGCTGCTGTCAAAACTGGAATTTCCCCCTGTGGGACTAATAAAGGAATATCTTATTAACGGTATATAGACGCACATAATTTATCCCTGATCTTCTGAGACATGTATTTCAAACATTAATTAACTGGTTTGACACATGAGCCCAACAGTGCTCCGCTAATAATTAACCGCAGCCACATTCATGCGATAAATAAGGCCGCGCACATCTGTCAGTGTTTGTGGAGGCTGCCCGACCGGAGCTGCACGATAGGCACACACGCTCCACCTTCACGGGTACTGTTTGTGCAATGAAGGCAAAGGTCGAAGATGATGACAGGCGCTCCGCAGAGAGCAGGTCGAGCTGCGGCTTATCAATAAGGAAGAAAGTCCTTCACGTGGCGCTGGGGAAGGATTTCGCCCACTGTGTCGGAGGCAGACGTGACGAGAAGTTTTGAAGGTAACGCGGCGACTCTGATTTTAGTTCCACAAGAACTTCCTCAAATCAGCTTAACAAGCGCCACGGGCTGAACCCTCCATGAGGTGAAAAGCAATCTGATAGTGGCAAATGAGCTACTGAAGTCCTGACTTGAGAATAAATCTGTATTATAAAGCTTTTTTTCACTTTTTGGGAGGGGGTAATTATGTTTGAATACCTGGAAGAAGGCAGAGAGGTTCATGTCTATTTAAAACCCACTAAATCAATGCTACAGTTATCGTTCTGTAAGCGTTTCCATCACTTCAATGAGCCTGCTGCTTACGTGTCAATTGGGAGCATCGTAGAATCACAGCAAACGAGCCTTTCCAGTGTCACTGTGTTCATCACTGATTCAGTCTAACTTGCTGATTCAGCCAGAGAGCTCTCTGACATTTGATAATGTAGTTGTCGCGCAGGACATCACCTAAACTTTAGGTAACGTCCTAAAAATCCCAACTTTGCGTGTGCGCAGTCAAAATCAGGCTGCAGCGTGATCGCAAAGTCGACGACTCGCCGAGACTCGCCGATGCACGCGGTCCCGTCGAGGCCCCACCTCATGACTCCCAGCACTTAAAGGACCTGCCGCTGGCAGCCTGGTGCCAGATACCACAGCGCACCTTCATGGGTCAAGCGGAGCCCATGTCAGGGTTGCTCGACACGGGCTCCGCGGGACCTACGTCAGGGTTACTCCAGCTACAAAAGGGGAGGAGGGCAAAAACTGTAATTAACCAAGTTATAACATGGAAACTTTCATACTCCCGTTCAACAACATTCACTGCTTTAATGTGACAGCACATCTCTATCATAATCTATTGTAAGGTTCCTGATCCAGTCAATTCGAAGTCGATAAAGACACAGCTGCAACATATTGCTAATAAATCACTGACAGAGCACCATACACAGTCTATAGCTTCAAAGCTGAGGTCAATCATGTCAATAGTGATTCAAAGCTCTGTGTTCCTGCTTTGCCGCTCAACTTTCGTCCAATCAGATGGACCCCTCCTGCCCGAGGCCCACTTGCAGCTGCAATGCGCAAGTTAAACTAAGTGAGCATTGCCATGACAGAGAGAAACATGACGCCATGACAATAGGAAGCATCAGATTTTCAAGCCGCACCATGGTTATTACAGCATTTGCATGTTCTTGCTGTGCACAGCGCCACTTCAAGCCTTATCTGTGATGACTTGGGGGATCAGAACTCCAGGTTGGAAACTACTTTGCCCCTAAATATAGCACCATGAATGACTTCAGGGTGAGACCATCCAACACAACATGAAGGTTCCTCCAGCCGTTCGGACGCGCTTTGGCATCGTTTGCCTTCACAACTGCTGCCATACACTAAAAGTCTAAACGTAGGTTGAACGAGAGCCTGGTAAGGAAACGGAGCGACTGAAACGCGAGTCCAAACTCATCGAAACGTTGAAATTAATCACAGCACGAGCAGAGAGAGAGAGAGAGAGCCACTTGGAGACCAAGTGCAAGAGCAGCGTCGACGCGGCGCTCGAGGAGGCGATTCGGTGTGAACGAATGACCGGGTCGATGGGACGCGTATACGGGGCGATGCGTTCGCGTTCACAATGTCGGGAATTCTGTCCGCTCAGATTGGCTCTTCAGAAGCCTGTCCAGCGCACAATGTCTGGGGAGGGAGGAGAGAGAGAGAGAGGGTGGATGGGTGGGAGGGAGGTGGCGCAGTCCATCCCGATAAAGCCCTCTTCACTCGGCGCAGGGGGGTGAAGGGCAGTGGCGTTGGGAAAACGGCTAATGGATATGCGAGTCTCGGACGAAAAGTCACTGGCACATGACACAGAACGCGTCATGTGACAGTATATAAATAATAAATAAAAACATGAAGAGAAATAAGTCGTCGAACGCCAACAGAGGAACGCCAGGTACAGAAAGGCTCGTACTGTGCATCCTGATGGAACCTATTACTCATGGCCAAGCGTGCCGGCTGCTTTATGAGTTAAATGTCCTGATTCACAGCCCTCAGAAACATGAGTCTTCGGTCCACATAATTTTGGTTTATGGGCAAGAGCGCAGGAGCCCACACCCAGCTACCTCAGCGCCGCCTTGCCCCTGCTCTCGCCGCTCGCTCCCAGACACAGCGGGATGGCTCTGGGACGCGAGGGGCAACTCCAGCCGGGGGCCCAAAGACAAGAGGTTATTTGATTAGCGTGGAATTTTATGAAGCCGTGGGTGGAGTTGCGACGGGGTGTGCGGCGAGCCTCGGCGAAAAAAAGCGGAGGGGGGGGGGGGAGCCTCCGTTCATTGATCAGGGGTGAGATCTCAGCGAGGAGGGGCGGGGGGGGAGAACAACACCCTTGTGTGTGCTACTTCTGCCAAGGGAACGCTCCCCACAGCTTGTTGCCAATACAATGCGGCGTGTGTGTGCACCTTTTTTTAGGTAACTAACAGGCTCTTTCTGCAGCTGGGATGAGAGGTCGCAGCAACCAGAGGAGTTTTCTTTCCAAAACGCTCATTATTTACAATTAACACTCTTGAGTTTTAAACACGGGCACAGATTACACACACACACACACACACTCACCCCCCACACACAAACCAACAACATCCCCGATGGTGCTTTGCATGAGCCTCTGCGATGCACATCTGATCCTGCGTTTGGGCCAAAAGTCGAGTCCAAAGATGAACGCCGTTATAATTCTGATGTCACTGCACGCTACAAGCAGGCCTGTAAAAAAAGGACAGGAAAAGCAACACCCGGTGCCGAGTAGGTGGGTGAAAAACACCCCGTCGGTTGCTCGAAAGCCACCTGACTGACGGATGATGTCACTCTCGGCTGCCCACGTGAATGCCTGGCTTGTCCGAACCGCTGCTACATTTTTTTTTTTTTTTTTGCCCCCGCTTTTATGGATACGGGTCAAACGGGTGTAATCTCCTTATCACCACCGGACTTAAGACGGCGACCTGCCGATTGCGGGGCGGCGATCGGCGGATTTGGGAAGACTTTGTTGTGCATCAAACACTCGGAGTGCGCTGGAATCGGCGTCAATCAGCCGTCGTTTGAAATCCACACCACCGGCGAGGGATTTTCCCCGAGCGAGTGGAATAACCAGTTTGAAATCATTCAGAGTAGATGGGTTTGTTTTTGTTTTTTGTAAATAACCTGCCAGACTCAAAGTCCCTACGACAGTTTTTCCTGAAAAAGAGATTTTAGCTTTGATGACATCTCGAAAAAAAAGTCACGTTTGCGTCCATCCCAGTCGTCCTCGGGTTTGATCTGCAGAGAAGTTGGAGTCATTACCTCAGAGTGGAGGATCCCAAACTTTTCCAACTTCCCTTGCTTTAAGGCAATGGACCCACACTCCAGTCTGAATATAGTGCAAAGCTCTGATTCCACAAAGTCTCTCTGACACGTTTATAAATGTATGTTCAATAACTTCGGGGGAGTGGAGGGGCGAGGCCTCGCCTCTGCCTGCTTAAAGGGAGTCCTCGACCATAGGTAGGAAACCACTCCCCTTCCGAGTTTCCCCCCCACCCGAACGCACGAATGAAGCATTCATGCGTGAGAAAAATCAAAGCCTTTCGGCAACAGCCGTAAAGGTGACCGTCACCCAGAACAGGGACTCTCCCGATCTCAACAAACCCTGTGGCACAACATCCTCCTCACTCGACCCGGTGAGTCAGTTCCTGGGACTTGCTATGTAATGAAACCCCGAAGCAAGGTGTTGCTGCAGCGGCAGCAGCAAACGCTTTCTTCCTTCTCCCTCAGACAGGAGAGTCACATCACGACTTGTTCGCCATCCCGGCGGCGGCGGCAGCAGCAGCAGCGGGTCGGGGCAGACCCCCCCCCCCCTACCCCCTTCCTGCCCAACAGGTGCAGGGGATGCAGCCGAAGGCTGGCAGGTTCCAACACGGTGGCTGGCAGGCAGGAGGAGGAGGAGGAGGAGGAGGAGGAGGAGGAGGAGGAGGAGAAGCGTGGCTTCATGTGAAGCTTAGATAAGTAGAAGAAACAGCACAGCTACACTCTTACTTCCTACTGTTACCACGAGGGCGCATCACTGTTTACTGCTATGGCATGTTGATGAGCAATACAATGATTGGATGTAATAACACCTAATAAAACATTGAGGCGTGTAGATGATGCATGGAGCCCAGTATGTGCCACCTCAGTTGGATATATAGCATCACTACCATCATTCTTATTCAGACCGTTGGAAATAACAGTCAACCACATCGTCGGAACACGAATGATCAACGTCAAAAACGTTGCCAGAAACGGTCCTGCTCTCTCTGCATGCACGCATGTCCTGCACCGAGGCTTGTTTTGCTCCCACAAAGCCTCTTTATGAAGACCCCCCCCCCCCCGGTGCACGCCGATCCGACACCGAAGCGCCTCCGAGCCAAACCGGCCCGCTGTCAGCGTCAACGTCAACTCCCCCCCCCTACCCCACCCCCCTCCCCTCCCCGTCTTCCGTGACAACTGAGCCCAAAGTCTCGGGGAAGAATTTCAGCGGTAGTTTGGAGCCCGAATGGCTGACTCCCGAATGCCTCCCGTGTTCGCCGACCGAACCCTGCCAAGTTGATGCAAGCTTGCAAAAAAAAAAAAGGAAAAAAAAAAAAACTTACCAGGAGACAATCCGTGTTGATTTCCGACTTCGGGTCCTTCAGCATGGCATCGATTTTCTCAAATCGAGCCCCCATACTTTCCCCGGCGGACATTTTTCGCTGTCACACTCAGCCCGGGCGTTGGGTTAGTAACAAAAACAGCTCTCCGGCGAGGCAGAGGGGCTGGCGAGCTAGCCTGAAGCAGCAGCTAGCGAGCTAGCCAGCTAGCCGAGTCTTTCCTTTTCTTCGCGTGAACTTTTCACCGCGCTTCAACGAAAATACATCCTTCTCCTGGAGCTTTCACAATCAACGAAGGCTTTCAAACTGCAGCGAATACGGAAAAGCCGCATTTTCGGAGGCGAAAGCCGTTTCCCCCCCCCTTTCCCAAGAGTGGCAAACAACTTGAGGGGCGAAGACAAATGCGGCGACAGATTAAGCGAGCCTCCGTGGGATGCCACTGAGGATCAGGGCTTAAAATGTTGCCGCATCCGAACAAAAGGCAAATAAAACGCAGCGGCTGTGTCGTTAAAAAGCACGGTTGGCGGCTCGGTGCTAGTCCAGGCCTCTTCCCATATCCGTGCCGGAGGACGAGCGAACGAATATGACAGCTCAAAGAAAGTAGAAGTGGCGAAGGGGAGGGGGGGGAGAAAAAAAACTTCTGCTTCTTCCAAATTTCGATCAGTCTAAACGCGAAGTCGCTGCTGCGCTACACGGCGGGTCCGCCCGCTGCATCCCGGCCGCTGTCATCCGCCGCCGACCGTGTCCCCCCGCTTCGCGCCCGCTGGAGCTCCCGGCTCGGATGCGCGCAAAAATCGGCGTTTCGATGCGGCTTCAGTTGGAGGAAAAGCACCGTAGACGTTGCCCGAATTTCTCCCACCGCCTGGCCAACATGTCCGCCTTCCTGTTCAAACACCCCGGAGAGGCTGCTTCAAAATGTCAAGCACTGCGCATGCGCCCGAGCCGGACGCATTCAAAGAGTTTCACAGAGTAGCGAAGGGAAGGCGTTACTGTTCCCATATGTTGCAGAGGAATCACCAAAACAAGACAATAAGCGCTGATAATTCCTCCCTGGTACTTTGAACATTTCAAAAAATTAATTCCTGTTCTTTTTCGTGAGATGAAGATATAGAGATATTCAAACAGTATCAAGCTGTACCCAAATAAAAAGGCTAATAACCATCTTATTGTACGATATTGTTGTACTGTCTTCTATTCTATTGGAAAAACAATGTCATTTCAGAAATAAGGGGGAGAAGCTAAATTCATAAAGGGAACAATTTTACCCTTTAACTGAATGTGTCAGATTACGATGCAGAGGACAGTTTTCCTCTTCCACACCATTCAAATCGAGACAAGAAGACGGTGTTTAATATGAAAGTATGTTCTAGGCTTTGTTCTTCTTACGCAGAGCTCTACATGTCCAGCGGCAAAAATAAGATGTCCATCTATTTTGGGGGGATTATTATTCATTCATTCATCTTGTATTAAGCTTTTCCGTCGGAGATTCGCATGGGGACCCTGGGGCCGATCCTTCCTCACATTGAACGTAGATGCTGCATGCTGAACGAGTCGCCAAACATTGGAGATAGAAGTAGGTTATGGACGCGTCGAAGTTACAACGTCGCACAAGTGTACGTGCGCTACGGAAAGGGTTAAATTTCCTTGCGCGCTCCTGTCCCGCCTTCAAAACCCGCATCCGTGACATGTCTGCTTCGTGATTGGCTGCGCTTCCTGTCGATCCGTGATCGCACGCTCCGGTTTTTGTATCAAGGCGCGGCAAAGCTCGTTTGCCGGCGATTCTATGCGGTTGAAGGAGCGTAAGTGGACACGAGGAGCTGGGAGTAAACAGGCCCGGCGTGAGTGGACCGGGAAATCTGGGGTTTTCCAGAGCAGTCAGTACCGCGGGCTGCTCTGCCATAAAGTGTCACGTGCCCACCTGAGGCATGTATGGCAGCACTCCATTGAAATGACTTCAAAACACAGCAGTGGTCGTGGTCAGTGGCATGTACAC
>JASSRZ010000042.1:807940-819096 GCA_032164315.1 Malacoctenus gilli | reverse complement strand
ACCTGAGGCATGTATGGCAGCACTCCATTGAAATGACTTCAAAACACAGCAGTGGTCGTGGTCAGTGGCATGTACACGTTTAAATGTATCTTAGGAAAGTAAGACGGTGTACGTGCTGGGTTCGCAAGGTCAAAGGTCATACCGATCTTGTTATCAGCACTCTCTACAGAGTCCCAGTCTTCCTTGAGAAACTGCTGTGAAGTCAATGCAAGGTTCAGTATTATGAGAAGCCTTGAAACACACAGGGAGGGGACTGAGGGATCTCTGAATGAGCTCCCGAGTTCCCGAATCGAGCTGCGAGCCTCGTGACGCTGTCATCTGTTTATACAGGTGTACGGGCTCCTACTTATGTCAGAACAATAAATACAAGGTCAGCATGGAGGAAGTGTCTCAGGCATGGTCAGCTCCGGCACATGGAAGTTCCTCCGTACAAAAAGACTGAACTGCCAGTCCAGTTTTTCGTCCTCCAGACAATAAGATATCACGAAACGGAACACGAAAAATAAAACGTTCAATGTTCAGGCTGCTGACTCAACAGATCAAAGAACGAAGGAACGCATTCAGTCGGGTGAAAATAATGAATTCATTGTCAGCAAGAAATAAAAAAAAAAAACCCTTGTTAAACTCGGGAATTTATGAAGAAAAACTAATTCATTCAAAAGTCAAAGCTGGTCTGGAGCTTGTCGCTAAATTGTGGGAATTCTTGGAATGACTTTCCTGCCGTGCGTCCACCAGGAGGCAGCAGAGGGAACGCCTCGACTGACAGTGACTTCCGTGGTCATTCACTCAATTAGCTCGGTGCAGGAGTCATGCATACATGGCAGGAAATGTATAAAGAGAGTTAAACTTAAACTTTGACCTCTTGGGGCCCTCTTCATGTCACGTGCACGGCTCGTGCATGGAGCTGGTCGCGTAGGATGACCACTTGTTGAGGAACCGCGAAAGGAATCAAGAAAAGGAAAACACAAGCCACGGGAAAAAAAAGTGCATTTTTTTTCTTTTAATAAGAAAAGTGACTTGTCAAACACATTGTCCTCCTCCTGCAGTGCATCCCTCACTCCTCCGCGGGGCTCCGACACATCTCACGTCTTGATTTAGTCAACAGTATTTACAGGTAAAACTCCTCTTCTTTCTTAGACGAACAAAACGTGTTTTGTTTGAGACAGCAGCAGCCAAAATAAGGCACATCAACATGTAGGAAAATAAATATTCTAAAAATGTTCACAGAGCTGGATTTACCTTTCATATTCAGGACAAAAAGAGTCCCGCGGATTCGTGTGATTGACTCAAATTTGAGTTGATTTTTTTTCGAGGTTCGAGGTGGCCTGAGGGGGGGGGTCCCGCGACGGCCCCTCAGGAGAAATACAGCGGCAGCACCCGGACGATGTCCTGCCTGCAAATGGGGCACCGGCGCTGCGGCAGCGCCTGGTAGCAAGTGTAGCAGCAGCACAGGTGTCCGCAGTCCAGCAGGACGCAGTCCCTTGGCCGGCTGAGGCAGATCAGGCAGCTGTTTTCCTCCCCGCCGTCCCCCGTCGCTCGCGGCGTCCCGGCCCGCCGCTCCTCGAACTCCCTCCGCTCGCGCTCCCGCTCCCAGTGAGACCTGAGGTGGCGGTAGTAGCGCAGGCCCACCCAGCAGAGGACGGCGGCCCCCGCCAGGGCCGAGGCGAGCAGCAGCGCCCTCCACAGCACGGCCGCGCACTCGTTCTCCTCCCGCAGCGAGTCGAAGTCGCCCGTGCTCAGGAAGTACTCGGAGCCGTCGGTGGGCGGCCTGAGGCTCAGCGCGCCGTCCGCCTCCAGGACCACCTCGCCCACGCCCGTCAGAGTCGAGCCCACCTGGAGAACGGAAGTGGAGATCGAAAGTAAACAAAAAAAAAAAACCAAACGTTCGAAAACAACGACATCCTTCCGAATTTCCCCTCACGTCCGACCTTGAGCATCTCCTCGATCTCCAGTTGACCTTTGAGCTTCTCGCCGCTGAGGTACTGTCCGACGAGGTCGCCGAAGCCGTAGACGCCCTGCTGGAACTTCTCGTGCGTGGTCTCCATGTAGACCCCGGAGGCCTGCAGCGGGCACAGGACTCGGACCGTCGCTTCGTCCGAGCCCACCAGCACGAACGGCACCGCGGACACCCGCTGGTGGAGGACTCTGTCGTCGTCCGTCCTGCGGCGAATCGTTTCGTCGTTTAGCACACGTAAAACATTCAATTTTAGGTCAAAATCGTTTATTCTGAACGCGTTTTACGAGCTGGGCTATTCTCGTGCACTTTTATTCCCCAGACTGACGGTACCATGATCGCGACAGGCTGTTCCACACGAGTCTGTGCTCCCGCAGCATGAATTTCTGCAACACGCCGACGACTTCTTTGTGGTAGTTGCTCGTAAGAGGTTCGCCGACTGGTTTAACTGTCCCTGCGACGTGCACAAACACACACAAGACACACACACGCATGCGGTCACACAACGATCGGTAGGAAAGCGGGAGGACGATTCACGGGAAAAAAATGCGACCGTCACCTTCGATGACAACATATTGCAGACACGCTCCCGGAGTCACTTTCAAAATGTCCTTGAGGTTTTCGTCCACGCTGAGATGTGGAGCATTCTGACAAGAGGACACTTAAAATGAGTCATTTTTTTTCAGTGCATGTTCGAGTCCAGGTGCTAAAACTACAGTTATGGAAGAAATAAAGATGAGGTGGCTTACAAGATTGGACAAAACAGTCGGAATTGGCAGCCAAACACACACACACACACACACACACACACACACACACACACACGAAAAAGAAACCTGCCACTGACATCCAGCTTGTCCACGGTCACCCGGCTCCTCCTGTAAAGATAGTAGCAAATGCCCGAGAGGGTCAAGCTGGTCCCGAGACCAACGGCCTCCACGACCGTCATCGAGAAGCCGACCATCCCCCGCCTCTGAGTTGTGGGGCGCAGCCTTACAGGCCAACATGCAAAAAAACACAGCACAAGTTGGAAAGTCAGTGAATGTATCACCAAACACAAACAGCTGAGAATGATGTCATGATGCATGCAGAACTTTGACAACGATGGGAATTGAAGGAAACTGAGATTTCAGACAGGATGCGTCCTTTTCCTAACCATAACACACTATTGGCCCAGTTATTTGTTTACAATCTAGCGCTAATGACTTAGCGCTAGACTAATAACTCTTCCTAATAGCTGTCGTTTTCTAAAAACAAAGCAAACTGCGACAAACTTGTGTCTTCCCGAAAACGAAAGCGGGACCTGTAGTTGTGTGTCCCTTCGGATTATGTCCACAGTTACGATTTGAATCCAAAGGAACAAACGTGTTCGAAAACGAGCGAGACGGAAATGCAAAGTCCGAGGATATGCAGACGTTAATTTGTTGGTAACACCAACAAAAGGTGTGATATCAGGACCTATTCTTCTGTATCCTGCTCCTAAAGTTAGCTGCACGCCTGCTAGCATAACTATGAGATCACAGTGACCTTTAAACCTCTCGACAACCAAAACTTAGATAACCGCGAAGCTATAGAACCCTAAAATTTAATTATAGATGCAATTATGTCCAACAGAACTTGCTAAAATGTCATCAAATAGCGGTTTGTACCTTTCAGAAAGAGGAAACCTGTCGTTCTGACATGTTCCTTCTCTTCTTCTGGGTGTTGTGGCGTTCAGTAAACAGCGTGTTGGAACTTGACTGCCATCTAGCGGTGCAATACAGCAACATACCAGTATGTTCATATTCTGCACTATGTTCTGCACATTCTTGTTCTTGTTCTGCTTGACTATCAATGTGTGCAATTACTATTGTGGTACATAGTGCCATCATTCGGCAATGACATAGTGTAACACAAAAACGAGAACATGGATAATACTACTACTACTACTACTACTACTACTACTACTACTACTACTAATAATAATAATAATAATAATAATGGTGATAGGGATAATAGTAATATTTTTGAATTGTGATAATATTTTTGAGTTTTATGACGATCACAAAGCTTTTCCAATTCTTTTATAACTGACTGTTTTGATCATCGCAAAATGGAATAGCTCTGCTCCGACAATCAACAAAATACCTGCTCAATGGGGGTTTGTTGACATTTTCGAGCAGTGGGGTCCATTCACGTGACGACACTCTGACGTCACGCGTGTCGGCGCATGCCCCTTGCGGCCCTCCTCCACGTCGTTGCTCCCGAGCCGAGATGGCAGGAGGCGTGCGGAGGAAGAGCGCGGTCTCGCCGTCCCCGCTGTGGGGGAAACTTCGCACGCTCTGGCAGGAGAAACACTTGGTCCTGTTCCGGACGGACTACACGCTGCTGGTCGTGTCGGTCCTGTGGTTCCTCGAGGTCGGGATCAACGTGTGGGTCATTCAGAAGGTAGCATGTAAGTAGCGCCGCGGCTAGTTAGCACGCTACCGCACGCCGTCGTCCTCCTTCACGCGTCGGGGCGCTAAGAAGCTAGCGTTAGCAACGTCGCACAGCCACCTGTCAAAGGGAATTACTGTGGCAGGACCTCCTGCTATCGCGGCTGTCCTTTTTTCAGCCACAGCTCGGCTCTGAAACAGTTCCCTTAAAGTTGTTTATGTATTCATTTAGTTCTCTGTTTAGAGAATAAACCTTAAAGCAGATTGCCACCCTTTAAAGACTGCGATAAGCAGTTAGTTTTGTCATCAGTGGAGTTAATTCGTCTCTGAAGTCTAGCAGGGAGCAATTTAAGTGAGTCAACAGTGATTGTTGCTCTGTATTTGTATTTTCTTGCGGAATACATGTAATATAATGGCATATTCGAAGAAAATACTCAACATTTGATAATGTTCTTTAATAATTACACCTGTTATTGATTCCACAGTAAGCAACTGAAAGGACAAATCTAATTTAGCATGTTTTTCCCCAAAAAAGTTATTTATCTTGTTGCGTTTACACAATATTTTCATTTTTTAAGGTCAGCCACGTTCACGTAAATAGAAACAACTGTGACTTGTAACAACAATGAATCTATACAATGGTTAAAGACGCAGTGTAGTGGGCTTGAAGGTTCCTGTCTCCGTTGGTTTCGACCAGACACAGAGATCGACTGGAAGGCCTACATGGACGAAGTGGAGGGCGTCATCAACGGCACGTACGACTACACGCAGCTCAAGGGAGACACGGGACCTCTGGTGTGAGTGTCACAGGTTGCTCGGACGTCCGGCTGCCCCCTCCACGCATCCACGTTAATCCCCCCCCTACCCCCCCCCACCCTCGTGTTGTTCCAGGTACCCGGCGGGATTCGTCTACATCTTCACCGCTCTGTACTACGTCACCAGCCGCGGCGTGAACATCCGGCTGGGCCAGTACATCTTTGCTGTTTTCTACCTCGTCACTCTGCTGCTGGTCTTCAGGATATACCACCGCACGAAGAAGGTCGGTTCGACGGAGTCGTATGCGCTCACTCCTGTTAAAAAATGTGTCAGATCTTTTCATTTCTCGCTTATTAGGAACAATTTGAGGGGGTTTTCAAACTTTAAAGATGAAATACAATTTTGCCTTCCAAAAAACCTTATTTTTTACTTTTTATTGTCAAAACTTTCGAGCAAAAGTTGGTTTTTTTTAACGAAAAAATATCATTTCAAACAAAATTTTCCATTCAAACTGAACGGTTCCAGCTTTTCCAAAGTTTTCCCGACGTTCCCTCCTCCAGGTCCCGCCGTATGTGTTCTTCTTCGTCTGCTGCGCGTCCTACCGCATCCACTCCATCTTCGTGCTGCGTCTCTTCAACGACCCCGTGGCCATGATGCTGCTGTTCGCCGCCGTCAACCTCTTCGCGGACGGACGCTGGACGCTGGGCTGCGCCGTCTACAGGCAAGCGTGCAACGTCGATTCGCGTGCAAAAGAAAAAAAGGAGCCTCGCGCCTCTTGTGGGCGGCGCCATGAAACGTCCACTCCCCCCACCCCCCCTCCCCCTCTCTTTCTGACAGTTTAGCTGTGTCCGTGAAGATGAACGTGCTTCTCTTTGCTCCGGGCCTGCTCTTCCTGCTCCTGACCGAGTTCGGCCTCATCAGGACGATTCCCAAACTGTCGCTGTGTGCAGGCATACAGGTCAGCGCTCTTTCGCAACATTCAAACAACACCTGAAGCAGCACAACCAGTGTTGGGGGTAACGACTTACTTTCGTAACGCGTTACTGTAATATATTACATCAGGCAGTAACGGTGTAATATTATGCCTTACGAATTATATTTTAGTAATATTATTGCATTTACCGAGTCAGGTAATGCAATGCAATCTGAGCTGTCGGTTTAGAAAAAAACACGTAAAATTAAAAATAAAAAATGTAAAAAATGTCCGTAGAAACAGAGGTACCGTATTTTCCGCACTATAAGGCGCACTGGATTATAAGGCACACAGAATAAGCTTGTAGTGGCTGGGGTTGCGTTACGCATCCACTGACTGCGGTAGCCTTAAGTGATGAGTCTTGATCCATATACAAGGCGCACTGGATTAGAAGCCGCACTGTTGGACTTTGAGAAAATTAAAGGCTTTTAGTGCGGAAAATACGGTAAGTACAGAAGAAGAAATAATGTTGTTTTTCGATAACCAAAATTTGAAAGGTTTTGGTTGTTGGTGGTGGTGAAAGAAACTTAAAAGTAATCAGTAACTTATTACTTTACACAAATGGTAATATTGTAAAGAAACGTATTATTTTGTAATGAAAGTAACTTGTAATATTAAATATATTACATTTTGGAAGTAACTTGCCCAACACTGAGCACAACACACTGAAATCGTCCGCCTGTCTCCCGCGCAGCTGTTGCTGGGCCTCCCGTTCCTCCTGGAGAACCCCGTCGGCTACCTGAGCCGGGCGTTCGACCTGGGCCGCCAGTTCATGTTCAAGTGGACGGTGAACTGGCGCTTCCTGCCCGAGTGGCTCTTCCTGAGCCGCTACTTCCACCTGCTGCTGCTCGCCGCCCACCTGCTCGCCCTGCTGCTCTTCGCCCTCCGCCAGTGGAAGAGGTGAGGCCCCCTCCCCCACCCCCGGAGAGGAGCCGAAACGCGACATCGTAACGGTTTGCTAGGCCGCGTCGTAACACTGTCTCTCCCGTCTCGCCAGACCAGGGGAGAGCGTCTTTGAGCTCCTCAAGGAACCCAGCCAGAGGAAGCTGCAGGTGCACAAACCCACCGTGGATCATATCCTTCCGCTCCTCGAGCCCGCTGCGCCGCTCGCTCCGCGCGAACGGCCTTCTGTCAGGCAGCGCCAGACCTTAACGCACGATCACAGACCGTGCTGATCCTCTTCACGTCCAACTTCATCGGCATGTGCTTCAGCCGCTCGCTGCACTACCAGTTCTACGTGTGGTACTTCCACACGCTGCCGTACCTGCTGTGGAGCGGGGGGGTCAAGAAGCTGGCGCACCTGCTCAGGTAAGGTTGACGGGGTGTAAATGAAAGCTTTTGAGTGCTTTCCAAACAGAACAAAGTGGAAAAGTCCATTTTTCCTTTGATTATCTTTCACAAGAATAACAATGAAAGTCTAGAATTTCAAAATATTTAACTATTTTTGACATCAAAAGTTCTTTGGAGCATTTTTTATCAAGCCAGAGGCCCTAAATGTCACAATTAACCTTCAAAAGCATCAACCCACAATCACTTTTCAACAATTTCCCGAGTCTTGTCAGTGACCCGACGTGTCGCGCTCTCCCTCCGCCCCCCGCAGGGTTTTGATCCTGGGCCTGATCGAGCTCTCCTGGAACACGTACCCGTCGACGAGCAGCAGCTCGGCCGCGCTCCACGCCTGCCACCTCATCATCCTGCTCTGCCTGTGGCTGGCCCCCCCGGCGCACCCAGGGGACGCGCGGCCCGACGGCGACGCGCCGGGCAAAGACAAGCGTCACTGAGCCCCGTCGTGGGGGGGGAGGGGGCGGGGCCAGAATGTGGTTTCCCTGCCTCGTCAGCGACTGAAACGCCTCCGTCTCTTCCTCCTCCTTCTCCTCACAGGGAGGACTCTGTGGTGGGTTGTTTCTCAGTGTGTTCAAAAGGCGCCTTCTGATGCTTCTCATCAGCTGCGTTTGAACGCCGCAGGCAGACGACTACGCGATAAATAGGCACAAAGGATTCACTCACAGCAAAGCGAGGAAGAGCCACGGCTTCTCAGGTCTCATTTTCACACACGTAGAGGGACAAAGAAAAACAGCAGAGCAGTTTGGAAACGCATGGATGTGGTGCTGTGTGGAGAGATTTTGTTACTGGGATTTTTGGTTGGACTTCACTGGTCAGGTTCTTCTGGCCCCATCAAGTCAGAGGGCAAAAAAAAAAGCCCCCCCCCCTGTTCTGCAGGTGCACAGATGAATGTTTTAAGAAAAAAAAACGGTATATTGAAGAGCGTCAGCGATCCAAAGAAAGTAGTTCGAAAAGCTTTAACGGTGTTTTACTGTCGGGCTGCAGCGGTATTTGATCCAAGGCCTCGTTTCTTTTAGCAAGCTGCAGCAATCGGGGGGGGGGGGGGTGTCCAACCTAACGGGTCCACAAGAGCTCAGTCTGGCCCGTGAATGTATGAATTTGACTTGACTGTAATTTTCTTTTTTCAATAAATGTAACAACTGTTACTTACTAACTTGTCAGTTTTCGTAGCTTTTTCCTGCGGAGGCTTCGGTGATCTGGACAAGTCGCTCCTAAAACATGATTGGCAACCATCGGTTTCGCCCGCAACACGTTCATCCCGTTCCCAAGTGGAGGGAAACTCGATTTAATAAGCAACAGACCAAGCAAACGAGGGTGCTTCTGCGTCGACAGGCTGTTCTTGAACACGTTTTCTGATGAGCAGCTTTATTTTTCTTCAGGGGGATCGTCCGTCACACCGCCCAGGTGTTCCGAAGCGCCCTCTAGTGACATTGAGTGGCTACATAAGAAGTGCTCCAAGCTGAAACTGAGACAAAAAAGGGGGTTCAAAGGCATTCTTGTGATTGCATAAAGCGTGTTGAACAATAAAAGGCAACTTGGTCATGTGAAATTAGAACGTTTGGCACTACGTGAGAGGGTCGAATACAGCGTTTGACGTGCGTTCACATCAGGAGGGTCCGGGGGGGGGGGGGTAGGACTTAATGGGGAACTTTGATTCCTTCAAACGCTGGTTGGTTTGTCTCGAACTCAAACACTTCTCGATGGGTTAAGATGACATTTGCAGGAGGGGTGAGGAAAAGTACCAGGAACAAGCCGTTTCGGTGGTTCCAACCGCACGGAGCAGAGTCCCCGGAGGGTCCCGGTGTGAACGCACCCTCTGCCCATCTCGGGATCGTCTCACATGTTGTTGGGATTGTAACACAGCATGTTGAGCTTGATGTTCTCGTCCCAGTGGCGCAGCAGCAGGAAGAGCTGGCGGGCGGCCCCCTTCAGCCCCGCCAGGTCCACCCCGTCGGGCAGCTCCTGGCCGCGCAGCCAGAAGTCGGCCTTCGCCGCCACCAACTCCCACTCCATGAAGAAGCCGGCGCACCGGTGCTCCAGCCAGGCCAGGGCCACGGCGGTGGCCCAGCTGGAGCCCTCCAGGTCCTCCTGAGCCAGCCGGCTGCCCTCGGCGAGGTCCGCCGCCGCCGTCGCCTCCGACGGCGAGCCGTCGCAGGCGTCCGTCTCCGAGCCGCGGCCGCTGTCGGCCTGGCCGTGGCTCTGGCCCTGCGAGGGGCTGACGGGCGGCTCCAGGGAGCCCTCCTCGGAGCTGGGCGGAGAAGCCACGGGGTCCCGCTCCGACGGGCGTCTCCGGTGAGGCCTGGACTCCGGCATCGGCGGGGGGGCGTCGTCCGGCGCGCGGCGGAACGGCGGAGCGGCGGGTTTGGCGAGCGAACAGGACGAGGGGGAGAAGGTCACGTGGTGAGCGGCCGGCGCGCCCAGGGGCCTCGCGGAGGTGGACAGCGAGGGGGCGCTGGGGGAGGTGCAGCGGAAGGCGGGGCTGAGGCTGCGGCGGTGGAGGCCGTAGGGGGAGGCCCTCTTGAGGCGGTCCAGGGAGATCTGGACACAGTCCGAGTAGATCTCCGTCAGGAGGAAGGCCCCCGATGCCAGCTGCAGACGCACCTGAGGGGATGACAATGAACTTAAAGGTTTGACACCCCTGCAACCCGAGCGCTCGGTGCCTTGCTCGGCGACACTCCCGACACGCACCAGCGGCAGGTAGTCTGGAGTGTCGCTCTCGGGTTGCTTCTCAGTCTCGGCAGACAGACAGTGCGACTTGAGAGGAACCTGCTTGCCAGATGAAATAGAGGACCTGAGCCTGCCCAAGGGGAACCTGGAAGATATTTGTATCAAAGAAGCCATCCATTGCAATTGTCTGTGTGCACGTTTGAATTTCGACATAGTTGTATGCAGAAATAGTCGAAACCAAAAGTTTATACACGATATAAAAAGACACGTCCAGAAAACTTGCCTCTTGAACTCCGCCCATACATTTTTCAGTAGGACTGAGATCAGAGCTTTGTGATGGACGTGGCGAAACGCTGACTTTGCTATCCTTAGGCCACCTTTTAAAGTGGTTGGACAACTTCTCTACGCTCCCAACAACTGCTACCAGCAGTTAACCAATCAGAGGCGTCCTGCATCTTGTAGGGGTGGGGCTTAATGCGGAGGAGCCTCATTCTGCTTGCCTCTAAAAGGGGGGTCGATTAGGGCTGAAGGAGATGATCGAGATATAATGAAATACAGCGTTTGAGAAAAAGAGCTTGATGAATTTTCTGTCACTGTGGAGTTGCATGCGAAGACAAAGACATCCAAAATGTGTGAAAATAGGGCCACTTTAAGGAGTTTGGCACAAGGTTCCGGGTCATTCGGATGACCCATTTGTGCCCGGGTTTTAACGTTCTGGCTGATGTCCCGAGGTGTTGCTTCAGTATTTCCCACGTTAACGTTCTTTCCTCAGGGTGCCATCGCTTTTGTGAAGCCCACCCGTCTCTCCCGCAGCGAAACAACTCCGCCACATTATGCTGCCACCCCCATGTTTCACAGGTGAGATCAGAAGCTTCCAAAGACATCACAACATCAACTGGGCTTATGTAGATTGTTTCAAGGCATAGTAGAATGTGTGTGTAAGCTTCTGTCTTTAAAGTGGCCCTATTTTCACACATTTTGGATGTCTTTGTCTTCGTATGCAAGTCCAATATGACAGAAATTCATCAAGCTCTTTTTCTCAAACACC
>JASSRZ010000042.1:689599-699767 GCA_032164315.1 Malacoctenus gilli | reverse complement strand
TATAGTGCGGAAAATACGGTACATCGTGTGTCCAAATGCTCCCGGCCCGGCCCCTCGGTCAAATTTTACGACCCATTCTGGCCCGCAAGTCCAAAAAGTTTGCCCACCCCTGTGTTAATACATCTCGTCGAAATCGGACTTAAGACGCTGGCCGGAGAGGCCGCTTCCTTTTCACCTTGTCGTCGATGTCCCTGGCGATGTCCAGGTGCCGCTGGCAGCACACCACCGCCTCGTCGAAGCGGCCCAGCACCTTCAGCGTGTTGCCCAGGTTCCCGCTGGCTTTGGCCTCCCCGAGCAGGTCGCCGATGGTCCTGGATCACACGTTCATCGGCGTTAGCCACGCGGATCTGAGAAGGGTTCGGGCGAGAAGCTCTCGTGTGTGTGTGTGTGTGTGCGCGCTCGCTCGTCCGACCTCGTCAGCGTGAGGTCGTGCCGGTGGAACTCCAGCGCCTTGCCGTAGTCGTGCAGGTGGAAGTAGGCGTTGCCCAGCTGGCTGTAGATGGCGCTGAGCACCTGCAGGTCCTCCGTGCCCACCTGGATGGCGGTCTCGAAGAAGGACACGCCCGCTCTGTAGTCGCCCACCTTGCAGAGGCGCTCGCCCTCCAGGGCCAGCTCCAGGCAGGAGACCTCCATCCTGCGGGGGACGAGGAGCACGGTCAGCTGACGGATCCAAACCTGCGCCGCTGCTGATCGGACCTTCCGACTCCGAATCCCGACCAGAAGCGAAAGCAACTTCTCCTGCTGGAACTTGGGAGCCGACTAACCCGGACTGCGCTCGCATCGGGGGGAACCCGAACTCCTTTCGACCAGGAATGTTTGCTGAACTACATCCTTCCGCCTGCAGGGAACAATGGCTCGCCGGGGTCTGTTTATTATCGAAGGTCTCGCTTCCTTTCCCCCGGCTGCGCCGAGTGAAAACGGGCTGAGGAACCGCCAACTTATACCAAGTCCTGCAACCTAACAGATTGGAAACTGAAATCGGAGAAAAAACCTACAGTTTTCCTTTGATCCCGACCAGTTTTAACATCAACGTGCGCTCCGGACGCTCCGTGAAATCCCACAGAGTCCCAGTTTCGCACAGTCTTCAATTGGCTGACTCAAGCGTCGCTCACGGGCCGGCGTCTTATCGCCGAGCGAGGAGATTAGGCGCCGCGTTCGAGCGGAGCCCCGACTCGCTCCGCATCCAGCTTTTGTGAGTCAGGAAACCGTCTTTGTTTACCTTGTTTATCTTCCCCCGCCCCCACTTCCAGCGATTATCTCAAAGAACAACTCCATAACAACATACGAAATTCGCGTCCGGAGGCCCTGCCTGGCGCGAACGCTGGCCTACCTGTCGGCCTTTCCAGCCTTACAACAACAACAACAACAGCAGCGCGCGCAGCATCCGAGAGGCATCGACCGAGGTTCCCACTGGAAGCGCTTCCAGCTTGCGGCTTCGTCCGCGTCTGAAGCATGGAGAGTAGAACCGAGGGGGGGCGACTTTTTGTTGTTTTTTTTCAGTCTATACTAAAAAAAAAAAAAGAAAAAAAAGAAGAAAAAACAAACATTTGGTTTTTCTTCCATTAAAAAAAAAAAACTAATCCAAAAAGCGAGCGACGTCCCTCTCCCGTGATGTCAAAGCCGTCTGACGTCACCGGGATGTCTGGAAAACTTCCAAGGAGACGCGCGCGTGTGTGTGTGTGATGTTGTCACAGCATTAACTTCCAATGCATGGCGCTGGGGGGAAACTGCCCGCTCAGCGCTTCGGCGGCTAATCTGCTTGCCGTCCCTCCGAGCCCTCTCTTTGGGTGACCTGGTCACCTGAGATTACAGCAGGAGGGGTTGTTGCAGCAGAAGCAGCACCCCCACACACACACACACACACAGACACACACACAGATTACAAACTCAGGGAGTGCTAAGCTGCTTTATCAGACCTGTCAGATACAATCACAATACGTAGCGTCCCTCTAATGCAATCAGCGCATTGACGTTAATGGGCCAATATTGGGAGGCAAAAGCAGCTCTCCGCCCACCGATCGCGTGACGCTCCGATTGGAGGCTTTTACTTTGAAAGAACGAGCTATTTTGAGTCGCAGTTCACGTGCCGTGCGAACCTGCAATTCCTTTAGTCTCTGTCACCTTTTTTCTACATAAAAAGTGGGCGATTTTTCAAAGGAAAATACACCCGGTGAGGACGTCACATGACCAGGAGAGACCGTGCAGAGTTTGGGCACCTTTATCCCCCCCCCCCAACAGACTCTTTCGGGCGACTCCTTCGAACCCGATCGCCGGTTTGAGTTGCCGTTCGCTTCCTGGAAAGTTCTGACCTCGAGCCGGACGCATCGGCTGCGGGACGCCTCGCCCTCGCTTCGGTAACACTGAATTTGACCGAGGCTCTCCATAGCCCGGACGCACACGCGGCCGTGACAAAGAACCGGCCGCGCATCAATTTTTCAGGGGGCCGCTTTAAATATTGAAGTCGGTCTTTTCCGCCAGCGGCAGGTCACACCTGCCGCCGGAGCGCTTCCCGGACAGCTGGCGGATGGCGGCTTCTTCTTCAGCCGACCGAGCGTCACCGTCGCCTAGGAGAACACTTGGACTCGTCAGAATCGGGGATCAAAGGCGCGTTTTCCTCTCCCGAACGGCCGAAAAAACGTCAAAGCCGGTCGGCGCGCGGTCCCCGCGCCTCGCGAGACGCCAGAGGTCCTACCTGTAGCGCACGTGAACGGACGGCTCCTCGGCTCGCATGCTAACCGCTGAGCCTCCGGTGTCCATCGAGGTGCATAATATGAGGGAAAATCCCAGCTTCGTTCCCGACAAAATGGTTGCGTTCGAAGACGAGGGACGGCGAGGGAGAAAAAAAAAAAACGATTGAAAAAGTGAGAAAAATCAAAAAGTTTTGGTCGAAAACTTCAGGCAAGACGCGGCCAAAGCCGATCAAAAAAATCCTTCAGAGTCGAGTGGTCGACTTCGTCCCCCTGCCGAAGCTGTGACGGGCGGAGGGCGGTGCGCCGCCCGCGAGGGTCGGAGCTGCGAGGTCCGAGAGCCTTTCCCCCTCCGCGCCGCCGCGCGGTTTTGCGTCACCGCCCCGCTTCAGCCGCTCGTTCGCGGCCCTCTGTGAAGAGAACACAAGATGCTGTGTGTGAAGCCTCTTTCTGGCGACGCAGGTGCCATGGCAACACCAACCAAACAGCGGCGCGCTCAAGCAGGGCAGGCAGGAAGCGGGGAGGGAGAAAGAGAGAGAAGGGGAGGGTGGGGGGTGGGGGGGGTGAGTGGATGGTGAGCCGTCCACCTAAGACGGTGACTCAGTTCATCCCGGCTTGGAGGGCTGAAGCCGGCCGCGAGGTGAGAGAGCTGTGGGTGGCTCGGGAGGCGACGGGCGCGGGCGGAGGCGGGGACGAGATCAGCTGCAGGGTGCAACAAAAAAAAAGAAGACTGCACCAGAAGCATGTCGCCCGATTTCTCCAGAAATCAAAAGAAATAAAAAACCCAGCAAAACCTGCAGAAAACCAGCAACCAAAGCCAAGAGAAAAGGACGAATGCACGATGCAGCGACAGCACGAAGCAAGCCATTGTTTCTCCATGAGGTCATCGCCGGCACACCCGTTTGCACCCCAAGTTTAAATCACAAGCCACACCCCCTCAACACACACACACATAATGGGGAACTGGGGCGGATCACTTTTTGGCAGACAGGTTGACATCTTTATAATTCACCAGCATCACGAGCTTAGAAAAAAGGAGCAGGAGTGTGTGTTTCAGAGACTTTTAAAAGCACTTTACAGACTTTTACACTTGCGCCTAAGTGTTACTGGGTTTTCCAGGAGGTGATAGTTCCTGTTGACAGGCACTTTTTTGGTTCCTACGGGCTCCAAAGTGATTAGATCTCAATTAAAAACCGTGACACGATCAGCCTGGAAGCGTCTGATTGGGCGCAGCGCGACTGTCACTGGAAGAGTCGCGAGAGCGACTTCCCCCCCTGCCGTCCCCCGCGAGAATCAAACCCGCCGTTTCGAAACGTCAAACGCCCGTTTGGATCCTCGCTGTCCACGATGGACAACGTTCCGCACGGAGAACCCGACGCTTCGAGGGGGCGAGCTGCAGAAACGCGGACGCCTTCGCCGTGAGGAGCTGCTCCTCAGCTGCGGCGAGCAAGAGCGTCAACCGAGTAGAGCGGAGTCGAGTAGAGGCGAGAAGATCTGCCGCAGAAAAGCAGATGTTTTCAATGCATATGTACTGACAAGCGCACATAGTTTAAGAAAAGACTCTCCATTATTAACTTAATCCAAAAGTGATTCACGCCATAAACCGCTGCAGAAAAAAAAGGGGGATTTAATCGTCGTCTGAATAAAGCCGCAAGCCTGGGCGCTTCTTTTTGCCGCCCTGTTCCGCCTGCTGCTTCCTGATTGCACGCGGGAGCCGTAGCCTGCGTCTTCCTGCAACAGCAGCACTAATCCCCGACTGTTGTGTGCCGGTGTTCACCAACGATGTACCGGCGGAGACCTGCCCAGCTCCGCCGAATCCTCAGCGAACAAGAGGGCGAAGAACGCGTCAAAAAAGGGGAAGAAACAGAGGTTGTCGTCGTTGGTGACGAGCTTTGTGGTCAATCACTGCCGCCCCCCCCCACACACACACACACCCCACCCCTTTCTTTTCAGGCACAAACAGGACATGAGTTCACCTCCAACAACACAGGAGTGGGATTTGTTCTCTTTGTGCTCAGGCGCCGCAAAGTGACGACTGTGCGCGGCCGCGACATCTAAATATGGAAGCACGACCGCGGAGCGGCTAAAAAAAACAAACAAAACAAAAACACGCTCTGACCAAAAACAAAAACAAAAACAAAACAAAACGAGGTGACGAGCGGAGGCTTTACTGACCGGTAACTCTTCCACACAGGGGCAGGGAATCTGGGCAGCCTGAAAGGAACAACGTTGGGACATTTAGTGACCGGAGCACGTGGACGTTCGAACTGGGTGCACAGAGATTGTGGTCAACACAGTGGAAACACGCACAACTTCTTGCATGAAATAAACAAAACTGCAGAGAACCATTTGTAAACAAAAGGGTGAAAGAAGGAGCTCGAATCGAAGCAGTTTAACGCAAACAATCAACACATTCTTACGAAGCTTTTGATAGTTTACCAAAAAACTGATAAAAATCAGATTGTCTTACTTTAAACACTCTACGTGCGTGTATGTGTGTCAGGGATGTGTGGCCAGATTACTGTTCATAATAGTTAATGCATGCTTCAAAATGATAATCAGCATTTAAAAGATAAAATAGAGGATACAAAATCATACTATGTGATAATATTGGTATGTATAGAAATACACATACAATTAAGAATAGACATGAGTTGGTGTGTCCTTTTTTTATGGCTCACGTTTGTAGGTCAAATGAATTTAGATCTGCTCAAAGTTCGTAGTTGCATTCACCTCATCAGTGCTCCTTATTATACTGACAATCTCAAGTACTCATTCTCGTGTACAAAGTGTTTACTGCAGACTCAAAATATACTATGATTGTAAGAAACTTGATTATCTACAAACTTTAGTCGTTTGCAGCGATAAAAGTAGTAAATGGCAGATTACTTCGAACTTCATGTGACTTTACTCTGTGTCGATCAATGATTCTGTTGAGTAATCGCTTCACTAAACTCTTCGTCAGTTCGTTTGGCCAACCAGCGGCATGCAAAACACCCTCTGGTTCCAGGAGTTGGCTGCCTGAGGTGCTCTTTTCCTCCACAGACTGCGATCAGTTCGCGACACATCGGTCCAAGCATCCCCGTCCACCGGCTGCACGTTCAGTTAGCACAGTTAGCTGCTACAACTTACGTTAGGCGATCCAGTTCGAACAATAGTTCCTTTTTTTCTTCGTCCTTCACTTACGGCGTGTAAACATGAGAACGGGTGAGGAAATGTAGGCGGATGTTAAACGAGAACAAGCCGATTTGTATTCCGCCAAACACTACATAGTCCTATAACTTTTTAAAAAAATAATAAAATAAAATTTCCAACAAACTTCGATGGGAAAGAATACTAAACGTCGCAGCGGCCGCTCGCTTCGACTGGACCCTCTGTGTTTTCGCCACGCAGCCAATCAGAGAGCGCCATTCAAACTGGAACCCCCGCCCCGCAGCGCAGCCATTGGTCGGTCCGATTTGAATAGAAAAGTGACAATCGGCAATAATGCAGCTGTCATCACACGGCGGCCCGCACAAACACACTTTCAGCAATGACGTCTCCAGCTGCGAGGAATGAATATCAGAGAATATAGTACAACAGTGTTGAGTGCCCGGTGTTATGTATGCGACGACACGCAGAAGCAGTCATGTGGCAATGAGGTGAACTCAGGTTCCAAAGGTCAAGGAGTTCCACCTGAGGAGGACCATAGGTTGTCTTGTTCATTCCAATGCAATGGTCGGGAGCAAAACAAAGGTAACAAATGCCATCACAAATCTATGCAGTGTCCACTGCACAAAATACATGCATCCCAATCACAATGTCAAACACCGCCATGACCAGTCCAACCATTTTTAAAAGTGCAGTTTCCATAAACTGTTGTAGATCCAGGAGAGACCAGCAAAACCAGAGTAAGACTAGCAACAGTCGCAAAAACTTAGCTTATTTTACCAATAAGGGTAAACATGCCCATATATATATATAAATGTTATTATTTTCAGAAAAAAAGAAAGGATTTGACAGTAATAATTCTCTCACTTCATTTTTTCAAGTCCAAACTTTTTCATAAATCGAACTTGTACCTCTATATTGATTGAATCTAGGTATATTTAAAGGTTTCGAGTTGCACACTTGCTGAGCAGGACTTCTTCGTTGGTTGTCTCTGCCCCGTTACCAGGTAACCGCCTGAGCGCGCTGCCTACCTGCCTCCCTCCCTCCCTCCCTCTCTCCCTCCCTCTCTCCCTCCCCTCCCTTCGCTCCAGACGCTCAGCGTGGTCGCCCTGCAGACCTGCATTATTCACGATGCCACAGAAACCAAAGCTGCCCGACCAGCCACATGTCAAGACGGAGAGCGGCGGAGGGGGGAAACGCTGGAACCTGGAGCCCGGCAAGGAGGAGCCGGAGGAGCATGGCTGCCGAGCCGTTGCAACTGTCCCGCTGCGGGAGGACCTCACCTGAGGTAAACCAACACAGCCTATATATTTATTTATAAAAATACAAATACCTTTCTAAAGAAATTACTTAAAGAATGCTGTCACTTTTTATGTATGTTTTTTGTATGTTTTTATGTAATTGTTATGTAATTGCAATAACAGTGGCTGGTGCTTGTATCAATTCTGTGTATGTACCTTTAAGGAACATTTCTAAAGCGATCAATGATTTTTTTTTTTCTGTGACAGTTTATGTCTTTGTGACGTTTTTTTTTTTACTTTAAAGCCCAAAACCTTTGAGAAAGTGAAACTAGGTTTATTTGATATTTCTTCAAAAGCAATGGTCAGTTTAAAGGCACACCTGCAGAATGTGATTCAACAGGTGATACGTTGGTCTTTCGCCAAGACACTCCTGCTCACACTTATGTTTGCACTCTTTCTCAGGTTGTAGATTGCAGTGAGATTCACCATTATGTATCATCATGAGGAGCTGCTTATTCAATGACTGCATTTTCTTCCTGTTTGAAGCTATTTAAGAGCAGCACTTTATCATGCAATCTGTATTTTACTTTCACTTTGTTGTTGGGACCAACTGTCAACACCTTCCCATCACGCCGTCCTCTGAGCACCCATGATGTCTTGATTGCTGAATAATTAACGGCTTAGCACTTTCTGACCCACTGTTGTCCGTTCACAAGTCACGTTGCCTAGCGATGAACCCGGCCGTCCGGCCTCTCCTCCTGCACGCAGGCGAGCAGGCGTTGAATAAGGCGGCGTGCGCTTTACGTTTCCCGCCGTCTCCCCCCGGACCCCCCCCCCATGGAGGGCGACCCCGATGAGCCGGACCCGGACGTCCGGGCTGCCGGCCGGCCCACGGTGCTGTGGGAGAGGCGCATCCAGCAGAGCATCATCGTGGACCTCAGCGAGGACGAGAGCCTCCACTTCAGCGACCTGGAGGGCTCGCTGGCGCTGCGGCTGTCCGGCGCCGAGTCGGCGGCCTCCGAGCACAGCGTCCACCTCAGCGGTGAGAACGCCGCGGCCGCTGGGTTCAAACTGCGGCTGCGTTCGCGTCGTTGTTTTGATGGCGGACCTGATGTTCGACCTCGCAGGCAGCGCTGAGCTCTCCTCCTTGGACGACAGCTCCTCCGAGAGCAGCGGCGTCAGCAGCAGGAGCCGGGAGGCGCCGGGGAGCCACGCCAGGAGCGTACCCGCGCCGGCCGGGCCGAGGCGGACCGCCGGGGACCCCGGAGGGAACACCAGCGACGAGGACCAGGAGGACCTGCCTTACGACGGCGACCTCGGGAGCCCCTACTTCAACCAGACCGCCCGCTCCGAGGGACGCTCGAGCTCTGACGGGACGCGCACCGTCCAGGCAAGTCCCGAGCTTTCTGATGTGCAGGACTTGGCGCGAAAAAACGCGCCGGACAGCGGTTTAGAAGCAGCCGGACCTCCAGGCATCCACCAGGTGCTGCTGAGACACTTCTCCCAGGAGGAGCTGCTGCGGTCGGGGTGGCAGATCGAGAGAGAGACCCTGCCGGAGGTCTCCCTGCTGGAGAGCGCGGACGTGACCGAGAAGACCGACGTCTCGTCGAGTCCGGAGGAAGAGCCAGAAACGGAGGTGGACAACCCAACGGCTGCCACGGCCGACAGCGCGGCTTCGAGGCGGAGCGGCGGGGACGCCGGCGCGGCGGCGGAGGAGGAGGAGGAGAGCGAGGAGCTTCGGAGGAGCTTCCCCCTGCTGCGCGCCAGGTCCTTCAGCGAGATGAAATACGGCCAGGGCCAAGTCCACTACCGGCTCCCCGACTTCTCCAAGGTGGCCCCCAAGGTGAAGATCCCCAAAGCCTCAGGGGGGCCGGCCCGCGCCGGCCCCCAGAGCATCCACAGAGCTCAGTCCTCCCCCGGCATGTTGGAGCTGGTCAGCCGAGTCCTGGAGGACGCGGCGCAGCCGCCGGAGAGGCCCTACGTCTTCAAGGACCAGGACAAGCAGACGCCTCCCACTCTGGTCCATCACCTGCAGGTGGAAAAGTCAACATTATCACCATTTATTTTGTGACACTGTACAAACCGAAAAGCTTATTTTTCAATTCATTCCAGGCTGAATATGATAAATTACTTACCAAGTATGCAGAGGCCGAGAATCTCATCGACCAAATGAGACTCGAAACCAACGTAAGTTTGTTTGATTGTTGCTGAATGGATCTGTGAGCTTTTTTAAATGTAAAAGCAAAAAATTCTCATTTAAATGTAAACAATAATAGTTAAAAAATACAATCTAGATCATGTTTCCAAATATTGTGAGAAGTATTTAAGTTACATCCATATTTATGTGTATTTGCACGTGTCCTATTTGAACATTGAGTGAGAATTTTCCCCTTATTTTACATTTGGAGACCATAAAGATCCAAAAATTGTTCCAATTTTCTCAAAACTTCAACGTTATGAGCGCAGACAACAAAGACACCCATTGACTTTTTCATGCTCTCTTGTGATTTGCACCTGTTTGTTGGATATTCATCGGCCGCGCCGAACGTTTTGCAGGCTCACGCCTCCACTGATCTCAGACTTCATTCGGAGCTGGACGAGGAAGACCAGGCCGAGCCGGAGGAGGAGCGGCGCGCCCGCGGACGCCCCGCGCCTCACACGCCGCCCTCCGACGCGCCTCCGTGTCGGACATCCGATCTCGCGACAGGTCGGCGCGTTGCTTCCTTCGCGAACCTGCAGCTTTATGTGGTGAAGTTTAGCTGGTTACTATGGATACGAGCAGCTCGGATGACACTTCAGGGCGGTTGACCAGAATTTCTACTCGCGCAAAATTACAGTTGCGTAAGAAAACAAAATGTTTTATTGGAAAAGGGAAAGAAATTTCATACTTTAATCTTTTTGTTGAGAGATGATCTAAAGTCAGCCTCATCTTTATTTGACACTTCTTCCTTTGAACGCACAGACGAACCGGATATTTTGTGCTCCAACCAACGTGTCTTGAAAACTGGCCGTTCATCGAGAACCCTGTTTTGGTCTCAGAGAACCTTCCTGCTGACGGAGAGGCGGCTGCCGTCGGTGCTCGAACGGAGG
>JASSRZ010000042.1:657244-667634 GCA_032164315.1 Malacoctenus gilli | reverse complement strand
CACACACACACACACACACACACACACACACACACACACACACACACACACACACACACACACACACACATATTTTACGTGATTTGGTTTATTCCCACACTGCTGCCTCGCATGTGAGATGCCGCTGAGTGTACAAACACGTGCATGCGTGCGTGCTTTCATCCCCCCCCCCCTGCCCCCCATCAAACAAAGAACACCGACCACGAGTCTCCGAGGTGGACGATCAACAAACAATCGCTCGTCTGAATCTGGAAAAAAACAAACAAAAAAAAAACCAAAAACGTGCGTGCATTGACTGGCGACGTCCGGCTGCATGTGGCAGACATGCGCTACCCGACACTGAGACGGATCCGTTTCAGCGCTGCGAAACCAGAAATGGAGCTTCGGCGGCGAAAAAAAAAAAAACAACACAAACTCGAGCGGCCGAGCTGAGCTCGGGGGACGAGGCGGCGGTTTCAGGCTTTTTGTTTCGAGGCCCCCCTTTTTTTTGTTGGACGAGCTATCGCATTCATTTTACGTAACACCTACAGGAGTATACCGCACATGCATTAACCAGAAAAAGCCCCCTGGAGCTATTTAATGTGGCTGATACAGCCATGACTTCACCATTTGGGAAGTCTTTTTTTTTGGTTTATATAAGATACTGAGAAAAAGAAGCCACTGAATGACTTTACCGCAAGAAAAAAGGACCCGCTTTACGTAATGCGTTGTAGCGGCGGATCTATTGTTTTGTTCTCGTTTCGGTTTACGTGCGGTGAGAGTTTAACGGTTGTTTTCTTGAAGATGCATCATGAAATAAAGTCACTTTTTTTCTTACGTAGCAAAACGTGATTTTGTTCGGATCGGAGACTTCTGTCGCTGTTAGTTCAGTTTCCGCAGGTGTTACACTGGGATCAAACGCGGGCCCACTGGACATTTGCAGCCAAGCGATTTGTAAACAACTAACTTAATGTGAGGGTCAAACGTTATGCCGATGACACTTAACTTCATTTAACTCTCTGTGAAGGTCCACTTCAGCTCAGAAGTTCGGATGAATAAAGAGGAATGGAAAGATAAAGATGTATTGAGACAGATGAATATGTTTTCCTCAAGTTAAAAAGTATCATTGAAGAATCTTGTTTCATTGAGATGCGATTCTTTAGAGAAATCTTTGAGCAGAAGGACATAAATCAAGGAAGAATGTATCGCATGGACTCGAGTAAATTCCCCCTTCCAGTCACTCAGGGATCGGATTACTTCACGTCGGTCACCACCGCGCCTACGAGCCGCCCGGTGTCATCAAACAACAAGCGAACACATGAGTTTTTCGACCGCTTGTGTTTCGCTCGCCAGAGCCGAGTCGCTTCGCTTCATCCCGAGACACTCGCGCGAGTAATTTTCCGGGAATGTCGAGGAAGTTGGAGCGTGATGGAGCGTGGGGGGGGGAAGGAGGGGTTGGGTGAGGAGGAGGGGGGGGTGTAGTAAAAGCAAACCCCCCCCACCCCCGCCTCCTCCTTCTTCTTCACAAAACACCGTTTCCTTCTCATGATGACACGGGAGCCCACAGGCATGTACCTGTCCTCGTTTGGGGCCTCCTGATTGGCTCCCAGGGAGTAGATCTTGGGCGCCCCGGCCGCTGAGGCTTTCAGAAGAGGCGCCGCGTTCAGGGGGGCCACCAGCAGATGTAACCTCCTGAGACAGTCCCGACCTTCACAGCGGATACGATGTGGACTTTTTATTTATCGCTCGCCTTATTGTCTGTCGCGCAGGTAAAACACAACTTTGGACTCAACTTTTGGTATTTTTCTGCGATTTCTGTCTTTCACCGACGTAATTTCTGATGAAATATTGCTTCATATTTTCAGATACAAGATGTTATGACTACAGGTAAGGGTCTCAAATTTTTCTTTCTCTGCTCTTTTTCCCCTTTTTGTGTTTTTCTATTGAGTCCTCTTTTATCACTGATATGAATCTACTCAGTTTATCCATTGACCAGCATTGTTTTGGTAAGATTTAGTGATTTTTTACCACAAAATACAGTTCCAGATCTTTTTTTTATGAGATGGCTTATGGCTTCAGTTTCCCTGTTTGATCTGCCGCCATGGAAACGAAATCCGAAAGCCCCGTCTCTTCTCCCCAGACTGCAGCATCCAATCGACGACGTCGCCTTCGGCGTCCACGCTGAACGTGGCGTGGAGCAGCTACGCGGGCGCCTCGCAGTACATCCTGGACCTGCGGGTGGTGAACTCCACCACCATCGCCCCGGTGGTGGTGATGCTGTCCTCGCAGAGCACCCAGAGGCTGGTGCAGGGCCTGAGGCCCGGCCACAGCTATCAGGTCACGCTGAAGGTCTTTGTCTTCTACAAGGTCGTGTGCACCGACGTCCAAACGGCCTCGACAGGTGAGGACGCCTCTTTCAGAGACGCGCGCGCGCGAAACCTGTGAGCTTCTTCTTCTTCTTCTTCTTCTTCTTCTTCTTCTTCTTCTTCTTCTTCTTCTTCTTCTTCTTCTTCTTTTTAATCCACACTGTCGCCTTCTTTTGCCCTCCCGCAGTGCCCGCGACCTCCCAGATCACGTTTGCCCAAGCGGTCTCGAGCACGTCGATCAAGTTCGAGTGGTCCAGCGTGATCGGGGCGGACGGCTACGTCCTGTTCGTGGAGGAGCTCTTCGGCTCCCAAAAGCTCAACCGGACCTTCGCCACGCTGGCCGGACAGGTGGACGACCTGACGCCGTCCACCACCTACAACTGCTACATCCTGTCCTCCAACGCTGCCGGACGAGGCGCCAAAGGCCGTCTGAAGACCATCATCACACGTGAGGAGGCTCGCACCGAGGGCCACAACTTAATGATGCGATGGGTGGTTTTAGGGGCTGAAATGTGCGGTTTCCTCTTTTTGGCTCAAACCTGCGCGTCTGCTCTTCTGTCCGAAAAGTGGTCCAGCCGCCCTCCGACGTGAACCTGGAAGTGACCGGGAAGAGCTCCGCCCGTGTCACCTGGAGCAGCGTGGACCGAGTCCTGCTGTACCAGGTGAAAGTGAGCGACGCCGACAACCCCGACAACGGCCCCGTCACCAGGAACACCTCGTCCACGTCCATGGACATCACCGACCTGGAGCCCTGCTCCAACTACACGGTGGGCGTGTCCTCGGTCAACTTCTTCCTGGTGCCGGGAGAACCCCGGGAAGTGACGCACTCCACCTCGAGTGAGTACCGGGAACGGTTACCAAAGTTTGCGTGGCATCTTTGGAGGACGAGTTACTTTCCTGGTTTCAACAACAACAACAAAAAAACAAAACAAGATGACTAGATAATTTCCCAGTTTTCGGTGTTAACTTTCGCCATACACAATCTGAAAATTCCTCTCTGATGACGAATAGGATTGAGTGACATGTAAACACATGATTCGGGTTACTGAATAAACCGAACCTAGCTGCAATAACACGAAACAAGACTCTCCTTGAGACACAAGAGGAGACTCGGCCACTGGCCGCTGGCGTAATATCCTGGACAGGAGTGAAATCAGGATAAGCGCGAGGGATCCAAATAATAAAGGTCAAATTCAGGTTTTGCTGAAAGGGAGCTTCCGCCACTGAAACATAAATATGACAACAACTTCAGTAGGATGAACCATCAGGAACAGAGTCGTCTCTATTTCCCGGATCGTCCCCCTCACGCGTCCTCCCCTTTTTCGTCCGTCTCCAGCCATCAAGCCCGTGTCGTCCATCTCCGTGGACTACAGCTGCTCCAGCGCCATGATGACGGTGACCTGGGCCCCCGTGTTCGGGGCCAACTCGTACCGGGCGGCCGCCATGGACGGCACCGGCGCCTCGCTCAACTGCACCGCCGCCGCCGCCGCCAGCAGCTGCCAGATCACCATGGTGAAGTGCGGCGAGAAGTACCGCGTCCACGTCTGGGCCGTCTCCGACGACTGCGAGAGCATGTCCAACACGTCGTCCCTGGTGGAGACGGGTGAGGAGGGGGGGCAATGTTGTGGATCAATGTGGTGCTTCTTTCTTTGAACGCTTGTATTGTTTGGTGCCCCCCCCCACACACACACACACACACACACCTCACTCACAGACCCTCCCTATGGGAGTCCGGGCCAGGTTCTTCCCAAGGTATCCTATGCTCGTTTCTCATGCGGCGGGGCGACACACGCCCTCTCATTAGCCGGCGAGAGCTGCCATCCAACACCAGGCGATGTAAAGGTCTTTACAGCCTATTGAAGTCAGGGGAGTTTTTCTCAAAGGTCAAGTGTAGCATGAGTCGCCGAAAAGAGGCGCGCGCATTCAGCGGCCACCCGGGGAAGCGACGCCCATCGCCCGGTCCCGTCTTCCCTGACAATGACACGTGGACCTCCCAAAGACGCGACGTCCTCGAAAATCACCTTCGAAGCTGTAAACGGTCCGACACGTGCGACTTTTGAATCTGCTGCACACTCGCCGGCTGATTTTAACGGTTCTTGACGGGGTTTCGAGGAGTTCTTTGGTGAAAGGGTCCAGAATAAAGGGAGAATCTGTGGCGAACGTGCCTGCCGGGCCGACACTGGCCACCGGGGGGCGCACTGCGGCAGTCAGAACACTAGAAACCAGAACCGAACAGCCATTTGTAGAGGCAGTGGAGACAACTTTTCACTGGATGAAACTATGTTTGGGGAACTATATTCGCTGCAGATCCTGAACCTTTAAGACATTGTGTCCCCCCCCCCCCACAGTGCCCTGTGCCCCGGCCGAGACGCAGGTCTCCCACACCTGCTCCAGCAACGTGATCGTGTTCAGCTGGCAGCCCACCAACAACACCAACTACTACGTGGCCACGTCGGAGGACAGCGCCGGCAAGGTGATCGAGTGCCGGACGGTGGACAGCCACTGCTACTTCACCAACGTCGGCTGCGGCCAGTTCTACAAGTACCAGGTCCACGCCGTCAGCTCCGAGTGCAACAGCCAGATCAGCCAGCCGGAGTTCGTCCGCACATGTGAGCGCAGTTCGGTCGGAGTGGGGCGGACGGAGAGAATGTCCAAATTGTCGAAGGAGACGCCTCACGCCTCTTTGTTGTCCCTCCGGCAGCGCCTTGCCTCCCGACAAACGTGAGGACGTCAGCCCAGTGTCAGTCGGACAAGCTGATCACCACCTGGGATTCGGCCGCCGGCGCGCTCTCCTACACCGTGGAGGCCCACGGGAACAACGGGGACTCCTACAACTGCACGTCCTCCTCCAACAGCTGCATGGTCATGGACGTGCCGTGCGGGGAGCACCTGAGCGTGTGGATCGTCGCCTCCAACGACAACTGCTCCACCTCCAGGGTGTTGGGAGAAGTGGCACAGACAGGTACGTACGAGACGAAGACGCAGCGCGACGCGAACCGTACCGAACGCTGATCGGCGCCTGAACCGGGGGAACTGAACTCGGCCCCTCGTCCTCCCCCCCGCCTCCAGTTCCCTGCACGCCCACCAACGTCACGGCGGCGGCGAACTGCAGCCAGGATTCGGCCACGGTCGCCTGGGTGTCCGGTCGCGGCGCCATCTTCTACATCGCCGTCGCCGAGGACGAGAGCGGACAGACGCGCAGCTGCAACTCGGTGGGGTCCAGCTGCCTGATGGAGGGCCTGGCCTGCGGGCAGACGTACTCCGCCACTGTCATCGGCACTAATCTGAAGTGCAACAGCAGCGCCAGTCAGCAGGTCGCCTTCATGACAGGTGAGACAGGTTGAAGCCTCATAATAATGAGCTGATTATTTGATGATTATTTGATTATTAGTTGATTATTTTCCTAATTTTTTCAAACTCTTTATGTAGTTTTTTAATCTTCTAATCAAGATTTTCTTATCACTTCAGTTGCAAATTTCTTTTTCCAAAGTAAAAGTCTCTAACTATTGCTCTCGATGACTTTTATTTTGAAAACACAACAAGTCCGACATTCCCATAAGGGTCGACCACTCAGGCCGAGCTGTTCCCTGACCCCCCTCTGCCCCCCTCCCTCCCCCTCCGCAGCCCCCTGCCCGCCCACCAACGTCGAGGCCCTGAGGGACTGCGACGCCAACCACGCGCTCATCATCTGGCAGAACCACCAGTCGGCCGGGCTCTACACGGCCACCATCGAGGACCGGAGCGGCGCCCGGCTCAGCTGCACCAGCGACTCGGTCAACAACTGCAAGATCGCCGCCCTGCCCTGCGGGAAGACGTACGAGGTCACCGTCTCCTACAGCGACGGGCACTGCCCGTCCGTCTCCGCGCCGGTCAGCATGGACTCGGGTAGGACTGACTCACTGCCAGAGCGGATCGGTGGATCCCATTCCCGGTGACGTCAACCAGAAACAACAAGGAGGTGTCTCCGCGTTTCAGTGCCGTGCGGTCCCGAGGACGTGGACGCCGCGGTCGCCTGCCCCACCGGCCGGCTGAACGTCACCTGGAGCATCCCCGTCCCCGCCGAGAACTACACCGCCGTCATCTCCAGGGGCGTGGGCCAGCCTCTGTACTGCAACTCCACGGAGACCCAGTGCCTGCAGGAGGGCCTGCGGTGCGGCAGCACCTACACGGTGGTCATCTCGGCCGTCACCGGCTCGTGCTACAGCCTGCCGAGCCCGGAGGTCGCGGTGCAGACAGGTGAGGTTCTGCGGGTGGTTGCGTCCGTGTCCCATCCGTGCGGCGATGGGCCCCCCGCCTTGACGGATCCCCCTCTCACGCTTCTCACGGTCGTCTCTTTTCCGTCCAGCCCCTTGCCCTCCCACCAACGTCACCGCCACCAAGACGTGCTCTCCGGACCCCGTGCCGGTCTCCTGGGTCGCCAGCGACCGCGCCGTCAACTACACCGTGGTGGCGGTGAGCGGCACGAATCACCGCGACAGCTGCGCGACCAGCGGCACCTCGTGCGGCCTGGCCGGGCTGCTGTGCGGCGAGACGTACACGATCGGCGTCACCGCCGTCGACGACCGCTGCGAGAGCCGACTGAGCGAGACCGTCGTTCTGAGCACAGGTACGAGGACGCCCCCCGCGAGCTGGAAAGCTCAAACGGGAAGTCGGCGCTTCATTTCGGCTTCATTTCCCGTGACCGCTCTCCCGCCGCCCTTCCCCAGAGCCCTGCGTCCCCTCCATCGCGAGCACCTCGCTGCTGTGCGACCTCTCCTCCGCCGTGGTCACCTGGACCACCGATCCGCTGGCCACCAGCTACACGGTGGCGGCGCTCGGCACGGGCCCCACCTGCAGCAGCTCGGCGGACAACTGCATGCTGGCCGGCCTCGTCTGCGACGGGACCTACCAGGTCCAAGTCACGGCCACCGACGGCACCTGCGTCACCGCCCCCAGCGACGCCGTCTACCTGAGCCCAGGTACGGACGCGAACGAAACGAGGGGGCGGGGACGGTTCGCTGCATCCTCCCTCTGACGTCACAGTCCCATTTGCCTGGTTTTGACGAGTCCTTTGTGTCCTTGCTCCCCTCAGTGCCGTGCGCGCCGACGGACCTCGTCCTCAGTCTCGTCTGCGGGTCGAACGACGTGGCGGCGAGCTGGACGGCGTCCTCCGAGCCCCTGGACTACGTGGTGACCGCCGAGGCCGCGGGCTCCACCCCGGTCTCCTGCAGCACGAGCAGCTCCGGCTGCAGCCTGATGGGCCTCCAGTGCGGGCGGACCTACAGCGTGGTGGTGGTGGGCTCCTCCGACACCTGCGCCGGACTGTATTCCTCCACGGAGACCGTCACCACAGGTAGGCCGGTGATGGGAAGGAAGACGGAAGAGCACGAACGGTTGAGTCGAGTTCGCGGGTGAAACGTTGGTCTCTTCGCCCCCCCCAGGCCCTTGCCCGCCGCAGAGCGTGACGGCGCAGAGCGACTGCGGCACGGACTCCCTCCTGGTGTCCTGGGGCGCCGCGGCGGGCGCGACCTCCTACGCGGCCACGGTGACGGGACCGAGCGGCTCCCCGGAGGACTGCGTTCCCTCGTCCGGCCTCGGGTGCGCGGTGGCCGGCCTGCAGTGCGCCACCGAATACAGCGTGGCGGTGACGTCCAGCGACGGCGCCTGCGCCAGCCCCCCCGCTTGGACCACCGTGACGACAGGTGAGACCCTCTTTCGCGTCCGTAAAAATCTGCCCGTCGCCCGGCGCGTGACTCCAACGCCTGCTTCGCTCCCTCCAGCCCCGTGCGCGCCGACCGATGTGGCCGGCGTCCCGGTCTGCGGCGCCGACGCGGCCAGCGTTTACTGGACGGCGGCGGCCGGGGCCGTGGCCTACACCGCGCTGGCCACGGAGGCGACGCAGGGCCACTCCGCGTCGTGCCAGAGCGGCGCCACCACGACCTGCCAGCTCACCCAGCTGCTCTGTGGGACCGTCTACCAGCTGACGGTGGTCGCCGAGGACAACACGTGTAGCAGCGTCGAGTCGGCCAGCGCCGTCCTCACGACAGGTAGGAGACCGCAAAAAACTGGACACGGGTGAAGTGCGGCAAAACGTTTGATTTGCAGAGTTTGTAGCACTGAAACGCATTTGCGGACGAACTCTTCGGGTCACGGAGGAGGAAGTCTAACCCTCTCCCGCGTCCCCTCCCAGCGCCCTGCCCTCCCTCCGTCCACAACGCCTCCCTCGTCTGCGGCACCGACTCCTCCCTCCTGTTCTGGACGCCGGTCGACGGCGCCACCGGCTACGCCGTGAGCGCCGTGGCCGCGGGCGGGCACGAGGCGTCGTGCGCCGCCGGCTCCGCCGCCGCCTCCTGCACCCTGGCCGACCTGCGGTGCAGCGAGACCTACTCGGTCGGCGTCACGGCGCGCGGGAGCCCGTGCGACAGCGCGGCGGGAGCGCCCGCCGCCGTCGCCACAGGTCTGTGCCGACGAGCCTCCCCGAAAACCGTCGCATCGTAGGGAATGGCCGCGTGCGTGACTGTCCCTTCCGCTCCCCCCCCCCCCCTTTCCAGCGCCCTGCCCTCCGGTCATCGTGTCCAGCGAGTACGCCTGCGACGCCAACACGGCGTCCGTCTCCTGGAGCGGCTTCGCGGGGAGCCTCAGCTTCACCGCCGAGCTGGCGGGGGACGGCTATCAGGACAGCTGTCCGACCACCGGCTCCACCTGCGTGTTCCGCAGCCTCCCCTGCGGCCTGGCGCTCAGCGTGACGGTCCAGGCCCATGGGTCTGAGTGCGACAGCGATCCCAGCGTCGGCCAGACCCTCGAAACAGGTAACGCAAATACCTAAGTCTTAGACGCTTGGATTAGACCTCAAAAAGGCCCGAAACCTTTATTTTGAAGGGTTCCTGCTTTCATACGTTAGTTAGAGTGGGCGTGACCGCCACGGTTTGGTTTCACTGCAACATATCAGAGATCAGACGATTTCTACCGGAGCGTAAAATGTTTGGTGAACCATGAAATGAAAAGTGCTTCGGGACATTAACGATGTCTTGTCCTTTTCCTCAGTCCCGTGTTCCCCGACAGAAGTGTCCGCCTCGCAGGTGTGCGCGAACCGCACCGCCCTGGTGACGTGGGCGGCGAGCCCCGGCGCCGTCGGTTACGACGTCACGGCGACGGGCCAGGACGGACACACGCACGACTGCCACGCCACCTCGACCAGCTGCGAGGTCCCGGACATCCACTGCGGCGAGACCTACAGCATCACGGTGACGCCGTACTCGCAGAGCTGCACGGGAAGCCCCAGCGCGGCGCAGAGCTTCACGGCAGGTGCGCGGCGAGCGAAAGGTCACCCCGCGCCGACCGTCGACGAAGGAACCCCCCGGCGCTAAACGTCCTCGCTCCGGTTTGTTGGGTTTTCCTCAGGTCTGTGCGCTCCCAGCGGCCTCACCGTGGCTGCAGCCTGCGCGGTCAACACCGTGTCCTGGACCCCCGTGAGCGGAGCCGACACGTACGTGGCCACGGCCACCGCGCAGGACGGACACAGCGACACGTGCAGCTCCGACTCCTCCAACTCGTGCTCCTTCACCAACCTCCTCTGCGGGTACGCCTACACTGTCACCGTGGTGACCGTGGACAACGGGTGCAGCAGCGAGCCGAGCTCCCCTCAAGTGTTGAACACAGGTGAGAGGAAACGGATTTATTTTCCAAAATAAACTTTTGAGCTCTTCCTTGATAATTGTTTTGAACCGTTGATTTGCCAATTTTATCATTGCGAAAAATAATATTTGCAAACATTTCAGAATTTTTTTTCTTTTTTAATTTTTTGGGGATTTTTACAATTTTATTTGAATTTTTTAAAATTATTTATTTTATTTTATTTTAAATAAATTATTATTTATTTTTATTTATTTATCTTGATTTTCTTTTTTTTTTTATCAACAATTTTTTCTCATTTATAATTTGGACATTTTCAATATGGTAAAAAGTTGTTGCTACAGGGTATTTCCCTAGTTTCTTACACACACACACACACACACACACACACACACACACACACACACACACACACACACACACACACACACACA
>JASSRZ010000042.1:592417-610885 GCA_032164315.1 Malacoctenus gilli | reverse complement strand
TGTGTGTGTGTGTGTGTGTGTGTGTGTGTGTGTGTGTGTGTGTGTGTGTGTGTGTGTGTGTGTGTGTGTGTGAAGGTCATTAGTGTGAATCCTTCCATTGTCTGCCCCACGGCTGATGCCCCCCGCCCCCGCCCCGCCACACCCTCGGGGGCATTAGGAGAAGATGCGGATGCACTGTGTGGTGGGCGTGTGGCAGACGGGGCACTCGGGCTCGGCCGACTGGCAGATCTGCCCGGCGCACTCCATGCAGAACAGGTTGTGGCCGCAGGGCACCAGGGCGGCGGTCACCTCGCTCTCGTAGCACACGAAGCAGTCCCTGTTGAGCCCGGGGCCCACGCCCACCAGGCCGGCCACGCCGGCGCCCGAGCCGCCCTTCAGCCGGCTCAGCATCCCCGAGCTGAGCCCCACGCCGCTGCCGCCGCCCTCCGAGTCGGTGGGCGAGCCGCCGGGCAGCGAGGACGCCGAGCAGGAGGAGTAGCCCGTCGACGAGCCGCCCGAGCTGGAGCTGGACGCCCCCGAGAAGGAGCCGCCGCCGCCGCCGCCGTTGCCGTTGCCCGCGCTGCCGGACTGCAGCCACGACAGAGTGCTGAGAGGGTCGCTCTGGGCACGGCGGGCCAGCGGGTGATCCAGGGGGCCCACGCCCGTGTCCTGAGGCAAGGTGGGGGACAATCGTGGGGTGATGGCGCCGCCGCTGAGGCCGCTGCTGTTGCGGCGGAGAGGCTGCTGCTGCTGCTGCTGCTGTTGCTGCTGCTGTTGCGAGGAGCCGCCCGTCTTATTGCCGGTCCCGCCGTTGACGAAAGGCGCCCAGATGTTGGAAGCACTGAACTCGAAGCCCAATTCGTCGGAAGAAGGCAGTCCGGGCGTGGAGTCGCCCCCAAAGGTAAATCCCCCGCCGGCGCTGGAGGAGCCCGTGCTGAACGGGCTGGTGGGGCTGCCGCCCTCCGCCGCCTTCCGGCCGGCGCCGAAGCCGTCGGAGCTCATGCCGCCGTTGTGCGCGTGGTAGGCGGCCGAGGAGGACATCTTCCTCCCGGACGGGTGGTGCATGGACATGGGGAGCGCCGGCGGCACCGGCGGCGAGCGCGGGGGGGGAGGCGGCGCCGCCGCCGCCGCCGCCGGGTTGTGGCCGCTGGCCCGGGACCACAGCGAGGAGCCGGGGCCGCCGCTCAGCGCGCCCAGCCCCTCCAGGCTGACGTCGGTGCCGTTGGTGTGGAAGTCGTTGTCGCCCTGCAGGTCCACGAAGGTGCCCGTCCGCAGCGTGATGTGCGTCTCGATCTCCTCCCGCGCCCGGTCCACGTTCTCCGGCATCCCGGTCACCTCGAACACGGGGTCCTTCTCGCGGCTCGGCGTCACGATGTAGGTGTGGGTCTGCTGCTGGATGCGCTTGATGGTGGCCCCCTTGGGTCCCACCACCAGGCCCACCACTCTGTAGGGAACTCGCACCTGGACCGACCAGACAGAGGAGGCGTGTCAGAACTCAACGGTTCCAAGAGCTCATCCCAAACATGTTCTTATTCGATAAAGAAAACGAAGCAAAGTCCATCCTTTAAAAGAGTAAATAAATGAAATAAAATAAAGTCTTTGGAGGTAATGTGAGACGTTTGATGTCAGAGTGGAAACCACTATCAGTAAGAAATAAGTTTCATGCAAAAAGTAAACAAAAATAGATAAAAGTGGACGATAAACAATGTAAACTTGACGGTGTCCAAGAACAATAATCCTAATCCTCATTAAGACGTCATTTGGTCTGGTGTACCTGTATGGTGGTCTGCCCCGGTAGGTGTGGCGGTCCCGGGAGGGAGCCTCCCCCGCCGGGCCCTCCGGCTTTGCAGCGAGACGCCCGGATCATGGAGAAGTGCTCGGCCGCCGACACGATCTCCCTCTTGGCCATCTCCACGTCCTCCCGGCGGCCCGTCACGATGAACACCGGCTCCTCGCCTCGGACCGGCGTCTTGATGTACGTGTTCGTTTTGGCTCGCAGGGCCTTGATTTTGCAGCCTGCGAAAGAGTCGGACACACCAACGGGATGATGCCGCGCGACGACAGACGGCGACCTCCAAGCTGATTTGTGGTTTTGCGCCAAAAAAAGGTGACGATTTCATTTCCGAGGCACCTTTAACTGTTGTTGTTTTTTTTTATACAAACGACATTCACAACAAACAAGAACAGCCAATGCTGTAACGCAACAATCTCTAACTGCACCACAATCTGCAGCCTCCGTGTGTGTGTGTGTGTGTACACGCAGAACAGACAACTGTATTGATCGCAAAAAGGGCCAACCGACTGCAGCTTGCTCAGTCAGTACACGCACACACCCCCCCTCGACACACACACGCGGAGCTGAAAATCAAAAAAAAAAAAAAAATATGAGTCAATACGAGGACAAATGAGCGGTGATAATCATCCTGACCAGAAAAAAAAAAAAAAAAAACTACGGTATTATGTAAACACAAATTTCACTTTCTTGTGGATGGTTATATAATGTCACCTCCCTGAGGGCATCAGACTGCATTCGCTGCACTGAACAGCTTTCTTCAACGACCTGATCAACAAAACCTTACAGTGAGATCGCACAGCGACGCTCGGGCTGAAATTAAACCTATTTAATCAAAGAATGATTTGCTCTGATTGAAAGAGAATAAAAGGCCTTGTACATACATCATTTTGTTAAATTGTATTTCAGAGGTGTGATCTATTTCTGGAATTGAGTTTAAATGCAGTAAATTCTCTTATTTAGTACTCCACTTTAAGACATTCTTATGTCGGATGATTTTCTATTTTCTATCACAATGTGTGTTCAAGTTCACTGCAGGTCGAGATGAATCCTTGCAGATTTTAGTGATGTTTACTCCTTCAGCTGGACACTTTTGGGTGTTTGTTTGTGTTGTTTAAACAACACTGACTGTCCCATGCTCCTATTGACTTTACATGGAGACATGGAGGAAAGTGTTGGACTACCTTCTTTTATGGCAAACTCATCTGATTTGAAGCTTAAGAGCACATAAGTCACAAAGAACCCTCGCATCCCTTTCCTATCATGCATTCATTCCTCAAAACACTCGATATTTATAAAAGAAATCATTTGAGATAAATACATGGAAAAAGGTAAAAAAAAAACCACTTTCAGTATTAATTTACATAATTTGCATGGAAATTAGATTGAAATAAATGTAAAATAGTTTGAAAAATCCATTCATACATGTATATTTCAGTGTTTCCCTGTTTAAATATTTCTAAAATATCGTGGCTTAGTCTATTTTTGCACCAGGTAAACACACTCATACCAAACAACTGCCAGACGCTAAAGGTCATGGAGTGAAGGAGGACGAGACAGTGACATTAGACAGCCACAAAAATCAAAATAAACGCAGGCAGATTTATATAAAATGCTCACAATGATAATGAGCCTGAGAGCACCACTGAGTTAATGTGCCTGGTTTTTTTGGGGAGGGGGGGGGCGGCTTCCAGTTTGATTTGTTTGTGCTGCGTTGTATTTCGTGTGGAGCAGGAGTGGCGGCGTGTCTGCAGGACATTCATTCACACATCGCGTCAATGGCTGCTGCACAGGCCGTGTCCCCCGCACGGAGCTCCGGCAGCAGCGGCAGGCGGCGGGCAGCACAAGGGGCTGCTGCGCCTTTAAATGCGGACGGCTCACTGCGAGCGACCAATCGGATGCGCGGAGCGTGATGTCATTCTGGGAAGCAGAAAGCATGGCTTTTTCAAACAAAGAGAACAATGCCATAATGCTGCCGCCGCTGCAACGGGCTAAAAAACAGCCCGAACCCGCGAGCGGGAGCGCACGTCGGGCGCCGAGGGGCGGGCGGCGGGCCGGGGCTGAAAGGTCCCAAAAACGGGACGAAAAGAGCGGAGCGTGTGAGGCAGCGGAGCAGCGAGCGGCGGCGGCAGACAGAGCTGGGTGCAGGGCGTAACACCGCCCAGTCCCGTGTTTGTGCGCCTGCTGCCCTGTTTCAGTGTTCCGTGGAACCCCGAATAAAAACAGCCAGGCGCATAAATACCAGTCGGAGCTGATACTTTGTCCCGCATAGCAGCCACTTCGGATCCGCGCCGTGGAAAAATAAGCGCATCTGGCTGTATTTCCTTTGTTTGGTGCAGGCAGCTAGACATGTCCAGACTCCCGACAATCTGCCGCTTTGTCTGACCCTCTCCCACCCCTCCCCCTCCGTCCTACACAGCCACCACACTCCCTCTCTGTCAAGGCATTGTCTGGATACGCGTAAAAAAAAAAAAAAAAAAACAGCCACGTGAACACGCCGCAAGTGCAATTTATATTAATGCATCATCAACACGCAGCGAAGAGCTCCCCGGTAATAAACAGCTGCAGCAGCGGCGGCGGCGGCGGCAGACAGCTCAGTCTGCAGCTCAGACAGGTAAAGTTCAGAGAGCCTGCTCTCACTCAGGCAGCCACCCAAACAAAGAGCCAGCGGGCTGCAATCGTGCTGCCTGGACCAAGCATAACACAAACATGAACGCCCCAGCCCCAGCCACAACACCACCGGGCATCCCCACCCCCCACTCCCCTCTCTCTCTCTCTCTCTTACCTTGTCTCCCCACGATTTCGGCCACATGCTCGGAGCTGGGCACAGGCACACATTCGGTCATGTTGACGCTCCTCTTCCTGCTGCAGAGCACCGAGCTTTGTTCGCCGTGGAGCATGGGGTGCGAGCCGGCCATGTGGTACCCGCCCGAACCGTAGTACTCCGGGGATGGGGAGCAGGACGACGGCGAGTCCCTGGACCCGCCGGCGTGCTCCAGCATCTGTAGATCCACGTACCCTCCTCCGCCCACGCCGTTGCAGCTCTCGGAGCCGCCGGGACCCTGCGTCCCGTCCAGAGGGTCGCTGCCTCCGCCGCCGCCGCCGCCGCCCCCACAGTCCACCTTATCCAAGGCCATGAGTGACAGCTGGTCCAGGGCGAAGCGGAGCGCCTCTTGGTGGTCCTCTTCCCGGGACTCCTGGTCCGTTTCTCGGGGCAGACCGACGCCGTTGTGCTGGCTGCTGATCACCACGTCGTGGTCCATAATCTCGGGGTGGAATAAAGGGCTCGGCATCGTCTCTGCTCCGTGGATCTCACATCAGATCACGGATGCCCGTTTTTTTAGGGGGTGGGGAGGGGGGAGTGAAGCCCAATAGCGGTTATAACTGTGGAAACAAAACAGACCAAAACAACTCAAGTTGGAGTTTTGTTTTGAACGAAAACGCAGAAAACAAGCCGAGCTGCGCTGCGCCGGTGCGAGCGCCTCGCTTTGTCTGTTGTTGCTTCTTGTCTGACAACTGAAACCATCCAGGAGGCTGATTGTTTTGTCTCCTCTCAGCCCAGGAAAAAAGTGTTTCCGAGTGCGGATAAACCCCCCCACTTCAACGACCCGGACTCGGTCCACCTCCGGAAAAAGCCGAGGGGCTTCAAATTCGGACGAAACGTGTCGTTAAAAAAACAAAAAATCAGCTGTTGGTTGAGTCTTGGAGGCAAAGCTAACCAGGCTAGCTCAACACAGTCGGCACTCAGTCACGTTGCCGACCCCTTTGTTTGGGAGCACCGCGGTTAGCTTCGGCTAGCCGCGTACTGACAGTCCCCGCTTCAAAACACCCACCCGTTAGGTTTTTGGGGAACGCCGAACAGGCACCGAACCCCCGGGAACTTACTCTCTCCGGGCTCGGTCGACGAGGTCCTTCTCTTCCCTTGACCGGAGAAGCAGCCGGGAGAAGGAGGAGGAGGAGGAGGAGAATGAGGAGGAGGTGCTGTGCAGCAGCGCAAGGAGCTAGCGGGGGTTGGCTAACTAGCGAAGCTAACCCAGGGGGGCGTTGGAGGAAAAACGTTCAAAAAGGAGGAAAAAATGTTTTTTTTTTCCAGGAGAATGAGAGGAAAAACCCTCAGGAGCGAGGCTGGATCTTCATCCCAGCAGAGATCCTCCGCAGCGGCGCAGACCCGCAGGTCGGAGCGGTTCTCCTCAGAGTTAAATATGTGTATATAAAAAAAAAAAGCTGTGGTTCTGGGTTCCTGGTCCTCGGTTCTCGGTACTCTCTCTCTCTCTGCTGCCTCTGACCCCGCTCGCTCCTCCGCCTTTGTCTCGCCAGGCGCACGCCGCTCCGTCTCCCGCACGCGGCACTGACGTCACCCGCGACACAACAATGGGTTCAAAGGCCAACGTGCAGCCGGAGGAGCGGAACGCCGCGCCGCCGCTGTCATTGTGTCTGTCAGTCTGCAGGGAAAACGCCATAAAATATTATTAAATACCCGTATTTTTATTTATTTATTTTTTACCTATGTCTGGATATAGTGGAAATAAAAACGTGGCCATGGTTGGGTGTGTTCATCATGGCTCCCGCTGAGGTGTTTGAGATGGTCCCGCAAAAGCACAAAAAGATGCTCGTGTTTCACGGTCATTTTCAACGAAGCATCCCATGAAACTGGTATATTATGAACACGAATATTAATTAAAAAAATAGAAATTTCGAAAAAAAAATTGAAAACTCATAATATGGTCAAACAAAAACTATTTTAATTCTATTTTGACTGACAAATTGAAACATCCAAGTGAAGAAATAGAGGAAATAAACACCCCGTTGTCTGAAATTATCTATATATTTGATTTGTTTGACTCTGTAAGGCTACATTTAAAAGAAGAAAACATATAAGTCATTAGATTCAGGTCGATTTAATATAATTTACGAAAGGGTTTCACTGTATGGGTTTAATGCTCTCATTGCCTTTGTGCTCATCAGTCTGCCAGGACGGAAAGCCTGTGGATGCGTTTGTGATCCTGACACACATCAAAATAAAAGGTGGACGGGGCTGGGTGTGTTCATCATGGCAACCGCTGAGGCACATGGAATGGTCTGACCATGCTGACGCCTTATTATTACTTTGAATGGAAAATGTAGAACAGGTAAAAATTCAATCCATTTTTTTCCAGTTACTTCTGATTCTAACACATCAAATGAAGAAAAGGTTTGTGACAATGATGGACTGCCCGCTCAAACTTCAGGTTTGTTCCAAAGGGTCAGTATAGAAACATGTTCTGAGACTCATTTGTCACAAGTCTACAATTAAACCTTCAACATATATTGTTTACATTAGGAATTATGTGAAGCATAACTATAAGCAACCAACAACTAAGTTTTGGTCATTTAACTAAAGGCATTTGATGCTATTTTTCAAAATAACAGCTTGTGCTTAAAAAATGAAAAATAAACCACAGCATCACACAAAATATTTATTTGTGACCTTTCGCAGTACACCGACAAAAAAACTTTGTAATGAGGTACAGTCCACTGCTCTTGCGTTTTTTTGTATTTACAAACCTTTATTGTCCAAAAGAAACAAATACAAATATGGTAAACATGTCAACTGAGGTTAGAGTAAGAAGAGGAAAACAAACCTTTACTATGAACTGTAAAAACTTTCGTTCCTTCAGGTATTTTATTCACAGCCTCTGGCGTGCTGTGAGCGCGTAACAATACTGCAGCTCCCAAACGTGAACACACAAACTACAGTCTCATCTCTGTATAAAGCAACGCGTCCTGGGTTCTGTTTCGTCGAGCAGGTCGAAACGAAGCCGGGTTGTGTTTTTTTTTCGCGAATCGGCTCGTCCCAGTGGGTTCGTTTTCGTCCGTCAGTGGCTCCCAGCTTTGGCCCCCCCCCGAAACTGACTTCATCAAGGGTCACGGACCCCTTCTTGGACCCCCGATTTGCCAAATAACAATCCACTGAAGCCAAATTCTTGGAGGAAGCGCATTCTTTCAAACAAACAAAAGCAAGCGCCTTCAAACTAAAAGCGCCAGATTACAGACATTGTCTTTTGCGCTGTTCCTTTGCGTAATTTGTCTTTTTCAGTCGTTTGCAAATGCAAGTTGGGAAACAACGTTGTGGCTGTGGTTGCTATAGCAACTTTCTTTGTAATTGGTCGAACCCACACAAACCCACAAAAAAAAAAAAATCTGGACTCAAAGGCGATATTAGCCCCCCTCAAAAAATTGCCCATAGAAAAAGTGGAGACCCCCCCCCCCCCGTGATTTTTTGATTCGCCGAAATCCTACAGTGAAGCCAAACGTTGGCGGAAACACACTTTCACCCACATAAACAAGCAGGAGCCGCTTAAAATAAAAGCACTGGGCAATTTCCTGCCTTCAAAGTGTCTTATTCTGAGTTTCTTTGACAACCTTTGAGCGTACAAAGCCTTGGAGACCCCCTGTGATATTTGGCACCCCCTCAAAGGGGGAGCCAGGACCTCAGGTTGGGAACCACTGACCGCTTCACTGCCAAGAGGCCGATTTTTTTTTTTTTTTTGCTGTTGCCGCAAGCGATGGAAAGAAAAGTGGCGAGGAAGTAACTTTTGATGAGTTTGAACGCAGCTGATCATTATATACTCGATTTAAAGTGGCAGATTTTAATTATTTGATTCACTTTCACGCAAATAAGATGCAAAATCAATCTCTAATCTGTACTTTCTCTGAACCATTCAACTGCTCAGTTTTCACTGGACCTGCTTTCTGAAACAAAACCAGAATAAATGTTTAAAAAAAGGTAAAAAAAACACACTCTTTAAAACAAACTTGTACATTGTAACACACATTATACAAATACAGTCGATTTTGTGGTTTTTAGACAGCTGTTTGAACTAAATGTAACACTGCATCGTGTCGAGCACCATCCACAGCTGCCGTACATTAGTATGGAGGTAAAAATGGAACAACTCAGAGCACCCTTTCAGGATTACATGTGAAGTAAGAAAAAAAAAAGGAAAGAAAAAAAAAAAAACAACAGTCTTTGTTAACAAAACAAGTCTGCAGAATGTCTGCATTTAAGTCTGATTCAGTTTAAGTGTGTACAAATCTACATTTGAATCTTGGAAACAAAAATGGAAAAGAAAAAACAAAACAAAAACAACCAGCAAATGTCAGCTCAAACAGGCCTGTGGAGGAGAGAAAGAGGACAGGGAGTTAAACGATGAAGAAAACACTCGAGATGATGATGATGATGAAGATGTGAGACACGTCTGAGCAGCTCCTCCCTGGGTACTCGCGCACCTTGGCTATGATTCCTCCTTGTCCACCTGCTCGACCTTCTCCTCGACTTTATCGGCAGGCGCTGCCTCGGCGGCGGTGTCCTCTATGTGAGCCAGCATGTCTGCCATCAGGGCCTCCTCCAGCCGCCTCCTCACATTCTGCACCAGGTCCTCCTGCTTCCTGTTGGGGATGGGGGGGGGGTTGACAGGAAGAGAGAGACAGCTTCACCAATGACCATTACACCCTTCGCTGATCCAACTATTTTCACAGGCAAGGCAGTAAATCCTGAAATCTGGAGACTCAAATGAACAGTGACCAATCAGAACGCTTGGCTCAATGGAAATCTACCACACAAAGAGAATGAGTCATTCATGGCCCTACAAAGTAAGAGTCACAAGTGCAAAAACACCCCAATAATGAAACAATACCCCCAGTGGTTCTCAACCTTGAAAGTGAGAGAAACCTGAAGAAGCAGGAGCCTTCAAAATAAAAGCACCAGGCAGTCTATCAGGTGTGCTCTGGACTCCAGAATGTTTTTCCCTTGACCAATGACTCACCTGATGTCATCGTCTGTCACCACGAAGGCTTTGCAGAGCGGCTGTGTTGTGTTGAGCCACACACCGGGATTCTTCTCCACGGCGGCGGTCAGCTGTCCGGTGATGGGGGCGGGGCTTGTGTGCAGCGCACTGGCGATGGCGGAAAGCAGCGTTTTGTCCGAACATGCAGGTCCAACACCTGCAGGGAGAGAAAATAACAAAAATACAAAAATCTTTCATGAAGCCGATACTTTACACGGTGCGTGGGACGGACTGGTACTTTCAAAATAAAAAGGACCCTCACCCTGTAAACCTTTGGGAAGATCCATCGTTTTCACGAGCTCCTCTGCAATATCGAACGCATTCAGCCCGCTCAGTTTCCTCTCCCAGAAAAGCTGAAGAGCACAAACAAAGAAGAAGAATTGGCCTCACTTCAGCGTCAAAGCATCCACACTGCTATCCACACCAACTGTTTTGAGCTGAGAAGGCTTCCGTAGTCCACCCGCAGCGCGTCGACGCGGCTGATTTTTACAAACCCTTTCCTTTGAAAGGCTTTCCCCACCAGACGTACCTGCTTCGGCTGGTCGACGGCCTTCTGGGGGTCCGTCTTCACCTTGTTATTCGGGTGATTCGTAACCTTGGTGACCGGCTGTTTGAAGATGGAGGCCGTCTGTCGGACCGGTAGCGTTGTGTTCAAGTCAGGTTTGGCCTGGACCAGAGAAACAAAAACCAACAAGATGAAGCAAACAGGATTTTTCAGCCTCCCAACAACCCAAACGCCAAAGTTTGGACTCTGTATCAAATGTATAAAAATGAACTGCAAGGCTTTGAAAATCTGTGAAACTTGAATTTCATTCTGAACACGTCACTAATTCATAAAGCTTACATAAAGTCTTTTTCTGTCCCACATTAACAACATTCAGCATGCAGACAAATTGTAATGCAAGTGTTGGGCCTCTCCACTAACTGCTCATTACAAACTATTGTCAACTATTATGTGGGTCAGAGTGAGCGGGCGAATCGGTGTTACAAAACGTCTCCTGACATTTTAACTCCTGTCTGCCAGAAGGATCGTGGGAGATTCAGACAAAGCAGGAGGAGACTGCACAGCGCTAGGAGGCCCGGACCAGGCGTCTGTCTGCATCAGCTGCACTCGTGTGCAAAGACTTGGGTGGCCAACGGCGGTTTGGATGTCTGGGATTGGACGAATCTGAGCGCTTGAAACTAAAACAGAACTTGAAAGCAGCAAAAAAATATTTTCACACACGGAAAAAATACGTTTGCAATAAATTCATTTTGGTGCAGTTTGTGTAAACACGAGTCAATCAGAATTAGACTTGTTCTCAATTAGGTAAACAGAGTAAATGATGTAATAGAGGAGTTGTAAATAAACAGCAGTTACGCTTGCCACCCATTTGGAGGCGCTGTTGCCTTGATCAGCAAGGAGCAAAAAGCATAAAGAAGAAGCAGCCCGGCTCATTGATGGTCCAGGAAAGCAACATGGAAATCCAGCAGTGCAGGGGATTACAACATATCGCTATGGTTACCGAGAGACCAAGTGAGCGCTTCACTTGAGCTCTCTGATGAACTGGATAGGCTTGTTGAAGCATTTTTTCACTAAAAGGAAGAAAGACTAAGTCGATAAATTACAATAAAATACAGAGCTACTATCAGTTTATTTCCAAATACATTCAATTACACTGTTAAATTCTTGAAAAATCAATCACAATGACTCACAAGCAAAGGAAACATCTATTTTTTTTTGCTATACCTTTGTTACAGAACAAACCGGACATTATTCATTGCCTCACACGTGAACAGCAAAGACCCTCGTCTCACCCTGATTTGGTGGTTGACGTCGTACAGGTTTTTGTGCCGGCTCGGCTGCACTTTAGTCATGAGGGAGCGCCCGGCGCGGCTGGCGTTCACATCGGCGTGAGGGCTGCTGCGGAAAATCTGCGGCTTGTTGAGAATTCGCTTCACAGGAAGACTGCAAGGGAAACAGACGGAAGAGTAAGAGTCTGATCCGACAAACAAGGCAATAAACCAGGGTCATAACAATCACTAATGATGCCAATGGCAAGAATAAAGTAACCAAGTGCTGTGTGTGGAGGCTTCTGCGTTTGTATTTACATTCTTATCAAGTATAGAAAGATTTTTGAAAGTCATCAGATTCTGCAGGTATAGAGACAAAAAGCCAGCTCTACTTTGGCTCTTGTATTGAACAACAATTTGTCTGTGACAGTAGGTTCTCTTTACTCTGGGTCTAGACTTACAGGTGCACATGTCATAGCGAGTTCTACAAGGTGGCTCAGCCTTGCTGGATTACAGCAGTCCAATAAAGCATCACTTTACTCCCCCCAAAATGATACAAATTCAACTGTGTGTGTGCAAAATCTCAGAGAAACACAGATACCAACATTAACACTCTGATTGAGATACAAGGCACGTAACTTTCCAAGAGTACATGAACACAACTTACTTAAAAAACAAAAGTCACTTCACACTGCAGGCACACATAATTCAAAAAGTTGAGATGAAAACAAAAATAATCATGTTTTTCTTCTTAATTTGGGTGGTAGTGGTACAGCATCACGAACAGGCCTGGGGTAGGTACTGCAGTCTTTCCCAGTGTCTGGGCAGTTCACTCATAAACTCTTACGTTTATGGATAACTTCAGAAACGACAAACATGACTTGAGAAAACCGCGTTGAAAAGGCTTGAAGGGACCACCAGCAAGAGTGCGTCTGCTATGGAGTCGGCTCTGACATCCGGAAATGAGTTAAACGGTCAAAAAGGGTGACTGGGTGAGTGTGTGTGTGTGCGCGTGTTTCCTTATTACAACGGTCGCCATAGCAAGTCATTACCACTTGAATGGCAGCCCTGGCTAGTTTTTTTTTTTTTTACTCCGGATGCGCTTCCTGCCACAACTGGCAGTCGAAGCCGGGTCTCTCAGATCCGAGGGGGTCACGACTTAACCCCCCTCATGTAACAAGTATCCAGGACGCGGCAGTGAAAATGTACCTCACTTTGCAAAGGCGGCTCTGCGCGAAGGAGCCGATCTGAGAGTGCAGGCTGAGCATGTTTGGAGAGGGGGGGGGGGGGATAACATGTGCAGGAACAAAAACAAACCGCTGAAAGGCAGCACAAAGTGACAGCGTTGCCCTGAAAGCCCGTGGCCCAGCTGGAGGTTTCTGCTGAGACAGAGGCTGTCTGCGAGCGGCGAGGTGACCGGGGGTGGGGGTGGGTGGGGGGTCCGGGGCCCTCCGCACCGCAACTCAAGCGTGTGTAAACAATGAAACTTAGCAAGCTAATCAAGCTAGCCGCGTCCCGGTGCGCGTCAAAAGTGCCCCGAAAGCTGCGCGAGCCACTTCCCCGCGCTCGCGGCCGCAGTCTCGCGAGCACGAAGTCGACAAGACCGGAAAGTTTCGAGCTGCAGACGCGGCGGCAGGAGGAACGTTGACGATAAATAAGGCAGGGCTGCTCATTAGCTGATGAGCGTTTCATAACTGCATGTATGCATGCGAGCGAGCATTTCCTCATCACTTCAGCGACTCCTCCTGCCGCTGCCCGCGGACCAGCCCGTCCCGAACGCGAAACGACTCCCACCTCTTTCTCTCCATGCTCCCGGAGGTCTGGCTGCGGCTGGCCCGTCACGCTGGCTGCTTACAAACAGGAGAAAGCAGCTAGCTGTCATGAATTCGCGGAGAGTCTGATTTTACTGTCGGTGCCCCGCTGACTGTCAGGATCCGCAGATCCCTCCGCCGGACACACCGCATTTGTGACAAACTGTAAATCCGTGCGCCGCCCTCCTGTAAACTAGTCCCGTTGATAAAGTCCACTGAAGTTAAACTGAACACGCTGTTCTCGTGGAGAAACGCACCTTTTCTGCACAGTGTAAGTTTTATAAACGAAGATAGATCTTAATTTTGTATAAAATAAACTGTTATGTTTGTACACATTCACAAAAAAGTTAGATTTTGCCGTTTTTTGTTTGAAATGACAAACTAGAACTTTCAAACTTGTTTAATTTTAACTGGAATTTTGCAGAGGCTCCAGAACTGCAATTGATCTATTTTTTTTCTTCTTTTACAAACCACACCAAAGTCAGTCAAGAGCACACATCACCTAATTCTTCACCTTTAAAAGTGTAAATTGGAGGACTTGGAGGATAAGATGTATTCAAATGACTACTCAAACATTTTTCATTTGTGAAAGTTTTAGAAAAAAATTACTATTTGTCAGTTTTTCCTAGCACATAAACCCCACAGGCTCAATTCTAACTCTGCATTCAACAGTTTCAGATTTGTTTGACATTCACTGCAAAATGCCTAAAAAGGTCCCTTCACCTCTCATATCACAAGTAAAACATATTAAACACAGTCAAGATCTGAGGCAATCCTTTAAGAAAAATGTGCAGTATCACACATATTGACCTGTTGACCCAATGTATTATTTTTTCCCCCTTTATATGATTCCTGCAACAGGAGAATTAAGAACTAGATGATTTCTGTAATTTGATGACCTGAAACTTAGTTTTATTCATTCATCAAGTAGCCTTGTCATCGAAAGCTGACACTCGACTCCAAGTCTAAATCTGCCAAAAACGTCTGAATGCAACGAGTTAAACAATTGCTCTTGATAGGACGTAAGACCGGAAGACAGGAAGCGAAGCGCAAACAATAAATCACTGCACGGAGAGGACGAGAGTCAGAATACAATTGCATTTAATGAGATTCAACCAGAAAAGGCAACGTGAAAGCAAAAGAAATGACACACAACCTTAAAACAGGAGACATGACACCTTCTTCACTTCTTCCCATTAAAACAAAGCAAAAATAATTACATTTGACCCGCGGATGACTCCAATAAATACCAGACCTCCCACAAGAAAACAGAGGTGAAGTCATCTTCTCTTTTTCTTCTACTTTCATTCGTGGTTTTTTTTTGCTGGCGGAGGAACGGCAGGGAGCCGAAACCCCGCCGCGGGTGCATTTCAGTGGGCCTTGGTGGCAAACAGTTCAATGAGCTGCTGGATGATGAAGAGGGGGAAGAAGAAAGGGGGGGTGGGGGGTTCCAGTGGCCGCTCCTGCAGCTTGAGCACAGCGCAAACTGTCCGGCTGCAGCAGTTCACCTTCACCGCGAGGGTCTCGGAGTGGAGGGACGGCATCGCCGACCTGACGGGAGGAAACGGGACAGCTGTGACGCGGTGCGCTGAAGGGAAGACCGCTGCAGACCGAGACGTCCGTTGGACAGGAAGCTGACCGCAGGGTTGGACAATGTGAGCATTTCAAAATAAGGCTCATGAAACACATTTTGAAGGTCTGAAACAAAAAAAAAAAACCCACCAAAAACTTTCAGAAGTTTTATCTTTATTCTTCAAAAACTAAAACAATGTGGGCATTTTTTTGGAAGTCTGAATAAGTTTAACCTGCGAGTAATGGATATGCAGCGTATGCTCCTCTGTCATCACCCTGACTGACCTGGTGTCCCTCTTATTCGTCCTTTTTAAATTTGCCGCTGATGTAGGGAACGTAATCCAGGACCACCCGCCAGTCTGTGAAGTAGACCAGGGCCACGCCTCCTGTCGTACCCCAAATCGCCAACGTTGGCACCCTGCGGAGGACAGAAGAGGGTCCAGTTGTCGAAAAAAACAAAACAAAACGTGAAGAGAGTCTCAAGCAGATGCAATAAGCTGCTGACTAGGATTTTCTTTATTTTGTTGTGGATAACAGGATGGGGGAGGGGGGGTCCCACAGCCTTTTATCTTTGTGGGTGCTTTGAGGGGCTTCAATACAGACAATTACATGTTTTCCATGTAATACCTGTACAATTTTAAAATGATAATTCATTCAAGAGTCGTCATTTTCCAGAATAACAAAAAGGAAAGTTTCTCCAAAAATACAGCAGTTTACTGATCGCTTGTAGAGTCAATTAAAATGTCAAAAAAATGAATCATACATAAAATAAAACATCTAAATAATGACTTCAAAGTTAGAAAACAATGAGTTTCGCCACGAGTCACGTCAGCTGAGTAAAATATTAAATATTTTATTTGCAGGCCAACATATAGACAATAACTCCACAAAACAGGCTGTTCGTCAAGGTTAACTTGGAATCCCATAAAGTGCATTTTCTGCCAGACTATTGGAGGCGACACGTTCGCAGCTCGCGAGATTGTGGCGAGACTTGAAGGCCTTGGAGAGCAGGCAACATGTAAATAAACTGGGGTACACTGGGAACCCCAAAAACGCTGATGCGGCACATTAAAAAAGTAAGAACATAAACAAACACCCTGTCTGATACACTGAATTGGGAATTTGTGTAACTATTCTTACTCTTTTTAAGAGTATTTTAAAGTTACTGCGGGTAAAGCAGCGCGTCCCCAAAGCTGTGACCTCAGTGAAGCAAGGCTAACTGCTAATACTAACTAAGGACACGTCGGGGTTTGATAACGTCAAATCTTTCACTTCTTCCAACAATTAACCAAACGTTCGACGTGATAACATCTTACCATGACTTGGCAATCGCCATATACTTTTGTCCGATGACTTTACCGATCATATCGGCTGAAATTGGTCCTTTCTGAAGCAGGACGAGCCGCCTGACGAGGAAGGAAAACAGTTCGTTTCTTCAAGTGTCCATTCGACGCTGCTGCGCAGGTGCGAACAAGTGCATCCGGGTGCTGAGAAAGTAAAAGCTCAAAACGGGGAAAAAACACAATAAATACGAGATTTCCCCAAAAAATTATGGATTGATTTATTTGAGAATTGTTTCATTCATTTTGAACATTTTATTACTCTATCCTGCACCCACACACACACACATGAACACACAAAAAGGGCCGATTGCAGTTCCCTTTATGGACGCTGAGGGGCGCTGATGTAATTCACTTGATTTATTCCATCTTTGCTGGCAGGTACTCAGACAAATCCAGAATACTCAAAAACAAAGTTGGTGTTTCAAAAAAAAAGACGCAACAACAGTTGTGTTATTAAAAATGGCACATTTATTGCTACATTACTGTTATATACACAACAGTTCTCAATATCTACTTTATATATAAAAAATAGGAAACTGGAGGCACTTTGAGGACATAGCCTACATAGATATTGTCCCCAAACATGAGTGAAGAAAGAAAAGAAAAAAACAAAACAAAAAACAACAACAACAACATATCCGCTGTATGTTTCGATGCTCGGTTACTGCACACGTTGTTCTTCACGTACAGAAATCAGAGAACAAGTCGTCGGTGGCAGATCTTCAGGCGAGAGTAACTGGCAGGAGGAAATGAAAACCTGGGGCTTAGTCCATGTGGCAAAAAAACAAAAAGAAAGAAAGAAATTAAAAAAATACTGGAACACATGAGAGTCAGCTACCAGAGGCAGAGCCGCGAAGGACGCATCACACTGCTGTACACGCCTGTCGATGCACACGCCGCTCGAAAACTCGAGGCCAAACGCGACCCGGAGGTGAAACAACGAACGTACAGAAATCAGCATCAAAAGTTGAGATGTTACTGAAGTATATACGCGAATACATGTGTGTGTAATAATCATAATAATTAAAAAAAAAAAAGAGAGAGAGAGGGAGAGAAAGAAGGTATGAAGCCTTAAATGCAACGTTATCCATCGTGGAGCAGAGAAGTATTCAGGCACCGGTGAGTAACCAATACAAAACTCCCAAAGTCAAGTAAAAATGACTGCAGGCCACCTCAAACTCTCCGTTCGGTTTTTATGCTTCACATCATGACAATGAACCAGGTTGTGCGGGACCGCCCGACTGTCCTGACCACCCTCCCTCCCCTCCCCTCCCTCCCTCCCTCCCTCCCTCCCTCCCTCCCTCCCCGAGGGGGACAAGGAAGAGCGAGGAGGGGAGGCAAACACCAGAAGAACCCGACCACCACTGGCCCGACGGGGGTCGCGTTCAAAGTGGGAGTCACCAAAGAAAACAGAATCGCAACATGTGATGTTACAAGCAGATCAATCCCCCCCCCCCCCCACATTTCTAACATTTTCTAAAGACCTGGCACCAAATAACAGCTCACTTTTGTTCCTGGAACCTAAAAGAAAAAACAAACTACAGGCGCATCCCAGGAAATGTTTGAACACATTGGAGAGAAAAACAAAACAAGTCTCAGTCAGTTCGTCCAAACAGGAAAATATTCATATTGTTCAGAATTATGTGACAAAATCAGAACTATTTCAAGCTTTTTGCGGTTTAATTCTTTGTGGTTTTAACCTTTTGAACTGCAAACAATCATAAAAAAGTTGTTTTACACTTTATGTGATGAGAAAAAGACAGAGAAAAATAAAAAATCAATTATTCTTTAAAATCAAAGAAAAATGACAAATAACTACTCAACTAAGAGCCTTAGAAGAAAAAAAAGAAGTTTTTCAATTTATTTTTTCTGATAAACTCACTTATTTTATATTTATTCTGCATAATCTGAACATTTTTCATGTATTTGTTTCCTTAATTTTTACATTTTCCCTCATAATTCATGACAAACACAGACAATCTCTCTCAGTGTTTTGTTCCACTTCTTTTTTTAAACTAAGGCTCATATTTAAAACAATCAAAATGTTACAAATAAATTGCTTGAAATGCTTTTTTTCCCCCCCTCAAGGCTCCGACTTTGAAAACGTTTGACTTTTCAATGAAATCCAAATCTCTGGAGATGCGCCCGCAGCCGTTCGTCGACTCAAACAAATGTAAACAAAACCATGGAAAAAAAAGAAAGAAGCAAACGTCTCACAACTATCTTACATAGTAGAAAATAAAATAAAAATTAAAAAAAAAAACACAAATCCGATTCTACACGAGGACGATCCTTAGAACAGGCTCCTGTAATTGTTCAAAAAATTAAAAAAAAAAAAGGGGGGGGGGGGGGGGCGAAATTCAAAACCAACA